>JAYXIM010032209.1:0-56074 GCA_037575425.1 Anastrepha fraterculus
TTTGCCTAGTGGGCACACCTCCTTTGTAAATTTTTACATCATCATTGCATAATTTGGTAATTTACTCTATAAAATGTAGAAATAAATCATATAAATAAAGAGGACACCCGTGGAAAAAGATGTGTTTAATTTACTCGTACATTCAAAAATTATACTCGAACTTGAAGTACCCTATACATACCCACATAAAAATGTTCACTTATGAGTCATATTGCAAAACGTCAATAAAATATCAACCGCCGAGTTTTATGCCTATGAATGTCAGATGAAAAATTATGCCGTCATTCGATTGTCATTGCGGCGTGTAAATAATGAAAACTTGAATCATCATTTGTGGTGATAGGGATTTTTTACAGCTATACGTCAAAATGTGAGTGATCACATATGCAATTAAACGTAATTAAGTCATTCAGCTTATAATGAAAAATTTGGCATTTTCGCGACGACTTTCAGTCAATGCAATCGATGCACGAGAAATATATGTATGTAGGAATGCATGCAGAAGTATGTCGAAGAGTTCGTTTGAGCTTTTCAAAGACGAATAATTTACTGAGGAATATATATACATACAAGCACTGGAACACAGTATCGACTGCTCGTAGTCAAATGGCAGGTACAAGTTAGGTACGTGAGAATGAGGCGAGTGTTTGTATACGTGATGCTCCTAGCTATGCTATAAAGGCATACCAAAATCTTGACTTCCAGCATCAGATCGTTAACCAGCTCTCAGCGAATTTAGAGGAAACAGTTGATTTGCTGACGTAACCGGGGTCATGACAACGGTTTGCTTACGAAAAAATTTGGATTGTGTTGGTGATAAACGAAGAAACACAACGCAGGCTCCGACCATGTTATTTCGTTTTTTGTCTGAGTAATGGCTGATTGGACGAGTGTGTGAAAACGTGTGCAATGAGCACGCAGAATTCTGCTCCAACCATTTTGCTTCGGGTGGTCAAAACTTGTAATTTATCATCCTTGAGAGCTGCCAATCTGGGTAAGTACTGGGGTAGTGAAGATTTCATAAAACCATCCATAAGTGCCGGCATACAGTGCAGAACCAAATTATGAAACGAATTATGATACACATATGAGGCATGATATAAATAATACATGAGCCACTATTAAAAGAAAAGTTGGAGCGAGAAAACTAAAATATAAAGCTTGATTGTGGCAAACTATCCAGGATGATTCGAATACTGTGACGGTTGCGGTTATTTTTTTTATATGTAAAAGATGTGCAAGAGTCATTCATAAAGGACTCTCAGCTGAATACTTACCACATAGAATAAATTAGAGTATATTAGAAAGTAAATACATTTGAAGTAGTATCTAATATACCTAAGAATTGTGGCAAAATACGAAAGCTCGCGAAGTAACTGGCAACGAAAACCGAGCAAATGAGATACTAAAACAAAAACATGAATTCGCCTTGGCACCAGCTGACAAGACAGAAAGAGGCGAGGCAGAAGTTGCCAGAAGATGCAAGTTGTCACCGTCAGAGATTACGATAGTTATTGAGCATGTCTATATGGGCAGAGCTGTACGCGCACAGAAAAAATCTAAAATAATTAAGAATTGAAATTCAATAAAGCGAGCTAGTTATATTGCCATAAGTATGTGACTTTATTGAGAAATTCGGTGATCGAGCGAAATATTGAGACAAATTTTATTTGGAGCAAAACGTAACAATTTCGTAACATTATATAGTAATGTAGTATTAAACAGGTAAAAGTTGCCACCATATTTATGAATTATCCCGGTTAAACATTGGGGATGCGAATAAGTTTCCGCCCATAAGAGATATTGCTGCTGATACTATTTTTGTGTTCGCTCTAGTAATACACTGCTGATTTGAAGGTGTATATGTGAGGTGCCACATCCCGAGAGGGTTATCGTGAGACGTTTGGTGACGTTTGAGATGCTTCTTGAACTGCAGAAAAGAAAAGGTTTTCTGCATCGCATCGTCACTAGCGATGAAAAATTGATATTATGATAACCCTAAGCGTCGAAATAGTTGGGGCCTGCCAGGTGAGCCAGTTTTATCGACAGCGAAAGAAAATATTTATGCTTCAAGGGTTATATTGAGCATCCGGTGGAATTAGAAGGGTGTCATCTACTATGAAGTCCTTAAACCATCTGAAACCATCTCTGGCGATCGTTACCGACTGCAGCTAATGCGATTGAATTGAGCTCTCAAAGAAAAGACGCCTGAATGGAACGGTAGAGATGACAAACAGATTTTGCAGCATGGCAACGCTAGGCCACACGTTGTTAAATCGGTCCAGATATATTTACAGGGACTGAATTGGGAAATCTTGCTTCACCCGCCGTATTCCCCTGACATCGCCGTTCGAATTACCATCTGTTCCGATCAACGCATAAAGGATGACTCCTTATTGGAGAGCGGTTCAACGCAAACTGGCTAAAGCATCGCAAACTGGCTCAATGAGTGGATCATGTCAAAAGATCCGTATGCTGCCTGAAAGATGGAGTAAAGTTGTAGCTTCCAATGGCACATACTTCACATAAGGGCATGCATTATTTAATTGTTTACTACTCATATATATCGATACCCTTATTCTGTTACATAGAACCGTTATATAAGCAAAATTAGAATACCTTTGTGCACAAGTGCGCGCGCATAAGGAACGTCTAACAATCATTCGTAAAGAAAATGTTCCAAAGCAAAATTTAGAAACTGGTAGCATTCAAGGCAATACTACCACTAAAGGGTTTTCCAACATTGACCGGTAAGCGTGGTCCATTTTTCAAGGACTCTTATAATATATAATATAATAAAGGGTGGTTAAATTTCAAGGGCCGATGTTGAATGTGAACCACACCTAAGTGTCAACGACACCGTGGGACTTCTTTCTTTGGGGTTATTTGAAAGAAAAGGTGTACGTCGATAAGCCAGCAACAATTCAAGAGCTAAAGAATGAGATAATTCGGCACATTAACGGCATAGAACCTTAATTATGCCTCAGCGTCATCGAAAATTTGGACCATCGGATGGAGGTGTGTCGCCGAGACCGCGGCGCCCATTTGGCCGATATTTGGTTCCATACGTAATTGAGCCATACCAATACTATCATAATAAAGAGAAATGATAATAATTAAAAAAAAATCTATTTTATTTAAAATCAACACCGGCCCTTGACACTTAATCACCACAACTTTTAAGCGTATGTAACCGACTTGGCGATACCCTTTAACTGCCTCGGTCGCAAATGGACCTAGTTATTGTGAGACGGTTAATAAAGGGTGATCAATTTGAGGTATGGGATTTTAAATTGAAATAAAACAATGAAAATTCAAATGGATTGGACAATCCTTAGTATTTTTAGGTTGAACAATTTATGAAATTTATTTTTTGAAGATAGTCCCTGTTCAAATGTAGGCCGCAACCCTCACAAATAAATGTTCAAAGGTGTATATCACATGATCTTGGTGGCCAATCCACTGGTTCTAGCCGAAAAATAAATTGTTCACCGAAACGACGACGCAGTAAATCCATTGTTTCACGGGTTGTGTGGCAAGTAGCGCCGACTTGTTGGAACCTTGAAACCAAATGTTTTGTGGAGATTAGTTCCGGCATCAAGCAGACGTTTATCATGGCGCGATAGCGTTCGCCATTCATGGTTACATTGGCAACAGCCTCGTCTTAGAAGAAATATGGGCCGATGATTCCTCCTGCCTCTATAGGCTCCATCAAATGATTGTTTTTAATGAAGTAATGGCTGTTCTTGAATGGCTTCAGATGGCTCTCCCGCCCAAATATAGTAATTTTGCTTATTAGAGTAGCCATTAAGCCAGAAATGGGTCTCATCGTTGAAAAAAATTCGGGTTCCATTGTGCGGATAGTCGTTTTCAAGAACCCAACGACTGAAATTATGACTCTTTGGAAGATCAGCTGGTTTTAAATCTTTGCTCTCAAGCCAAGATCTTTGATCTTTGAATAGTATTGTCCGAGCAGTACCATAAGGTAGGCCGAGTTGTTGAGATCAGCGCCGAACCGATTCTTCCTTGTCTTCGGCAAAACTCTCATTTATAGCAGCAATATCCTCCTCACTTTGGGTTGTACGTAGTGTTATCGATCGACTATCATCCAGTAATGTAAAATTGTTTTTAATTTTGCCGATGGTTTGCCGATTTGTGCATTCAGTAGGACGGTTATGTACACCATAAGTTAGCCTGAGCGCGCGATGAACACTTTTCACAGAGCGTCGAGTTTCGTAATAGATTTGTACGAGTTGTAAACGTTGTTGAGGCGTAAGAATTGCAATGCAATGGCAATGCGATTTTGCATGATGTTTCATCGTAACCAGCCTGAAGGCAACTTTCCATTTCAATCTCTGTAGCTATGGGGCTAAGTAAAATTATCGCCACTGGGACACCGAAAATCCACGTATGGCCCACGAAAAGCCATCACACCCTCTTAAAATTACTGTAGAGTGTGCTTTATTATCCAAACGACTACTGTGGCTGACGTGCTCCACAGAGCCCTACTCAACGGCTCTCTTCTTCCTCCTTAACACTTTAAGAGGACGAATCAATGAGCCTAGGTTAGGTTTTGTGGCAGTCGGCTTAGAGTAACCAACTAACTTAGACCATGTAGGTGCGTTGTCATACCACTGTGTAACATGGGAACCTTACTGTTTACTTTTCATGGAACCAGTTGAGAGAAAGAGAGTGTCTCTTATGAAACGTAGGATAGGTTTTTTCCCAATGAGCTTAGCTTACTTGCATTCACAACACAAAACCCCTAAGAATGCCTCAAGAATATTTGTTCCCCATAGTAATTGCAATGTTTGCTTATATTTAAGAAGTGTTGTACGCCAAAAAAAGTTTTTTCTAATAACGGCTGCCCCTCGTCAGGCAATGGCAAACCCCCGAGTGTATATCTGCCGTGAGGAAGCTCCTCATAAAAACCATTTGTCGTTCGGAGTCAGCTTGAAACTGTAGGTCTCCATCCATTTGTGGGACAACATCCAGACGCACTTCACAAATTGGAGGAGGAGCTCGGCCAAGCAACTAATAGAAGTGCCGTGCCAACTATTATTATTTTTTTATAGTCAAAAATTACATTTTTTTTTATTTTGCTCCAGAAGCTGGTGGTTAGACCACCCTCTAAAGTTTCATACTTTCTTTTTATAATTGTAATTCATGTTGCCGATTGAAGCACTCAGCAGTCCCATCAAATTTCCAACTCCAACTAACCGGCAGTCCATTGCATTATTTGCGTTAACAGCTGCAGTGTCATCAGCTAGTTTGCGTTTGCTACGCTGAATCTTAGAAATATTTACTTCAGAGAAGTTTCCCTCTTTCAAATTTCATTCCTAGTCCATTTTGCCTTTTCTACTTTCTTTGTAAACTTAAATGCTAAATTGCTTAGACCAAGCTGACTCAGATGAGGTAAAAAAAAGGAATAAAATAAAATGTCACATTAAAGGCCGCTCCAACGAAGCATTCAAAATTCATGGCGTTTTTTTTATTGCCAGACAACGGATGGCAGACAAGTCGCTTGTTTGTGGCTCCCATCGTCTTCTGGCAAGCTGCTGCTTTCTTCTGTTCGAATACATTTCTAGCATCCGTCGGGCATCATATTTTTCACTGAAATTGCAAGAGCTAATCTGGCCTAGCAGAATATCCTTAGATGGGTTCAAAAGGGCAAGAGGTGACGGGGAGAGAGTGGATTTAGGTTGCTGAAAGCAAAAATCTCTTTTCACCTGAATGCATCAGGATAATAGTTACTATTATATATGTATTTTTATATGCAAATGTATATGTTTCACAAGCAATGTGTGTATATGTATGTGTGTGTGCGTGTGCATTAGGCAGCCGAGGCCAACTCACCTCAGTGGCATTTGACTTTTCTACAATAAATCAATTTAAATCTACTGGCTGTAGTAGAACGTAAATCCGTTTGCTGAAAAGTAGGAAATGTGAAATGTGAACAGTAGAAATCAAGTTTGATAATCCATAAAGCGATTTAGCTCGACTTTTACTGCTCCCAGCACCAATCTCTGCCGCCATCACTCCATCTACTACAGTCCTGGCGTACAATATTTTTACGGCGTGCATATGTATGTACTCGTATACGCACACACATATTTCTCATCCATTTTTCTACTACTACATTATTTTGAGTTGAGTTGTTGGCACATTTGGGCATAAGTTGTGCGGATGCACAAGGAGCCAGCCAGCCACCGAGGACGGAGAGCAGAGCACAATCTGGTATTTTGCATTATTGTGGTTGTGAAGGAAGCTATACTCTATAGTACAGCATTTTAGTTAGTAACAAGATTTGCTTACTGCATTGTATGTTCGAGTGTGCACTGAGCTGCTTCTTAGGCATTATGTGGCAGTTATAGGAAAATTGTAAAATCATCGGCTTAGCGAGAGATTAAAGAAATGATATTTTGTACTATTTGGTTGACTTCAATAATCATGATGCTCCCCATTAAGCTGTAACCACAAGGCAAAGAAGGTAAAGGGATTAGCTTACAAATATGTTTTGACAATGTGTTTATGTGTGTGTATGCGTGAATGTATTATAACTCCTTTGTAAGAGATCAAAAGAATATTAACCAAATCGATTAGCAATGCAAGTCGAAAAGAAATGAATTATTCAAAATAGTTTCTGAGTAAATTTATTTATGAACAGCCTACGTTAAACATCCCTGAGCTTTGAAAGCTTTTTTTGGAGCTACAATAGAAATCAGTAGGCAGTAGGCAGGGTACGGCTGTGAGTTGGCAAGAGGAGGTATTCATTTTCGTTAGGCGCCCAGGGATTGCATATTTCAATTAATGATTTTCAACAACAAATGAAGTCAAACATAAATAAACCTTGCATGTAGAGCTTTTGTTACTTGTGCGATTTCTTACAAATATTTTTGATTAAAACACAATATACAGTCTGTTACAATATACAGTCTGTTACATAAGAGCGTGCTCACTGTTACACGTAGATAAAAAATCAGAGCGGCCTATTTCTTTTTCTATGGCATAGAGGTCCTTCATGCTTTTTGTAAAAAGTCAGCTGTCTGCCAAATTTAGTCTTCAATTGAGTGGTTTTTCGAAATGAGTGCTGTTTACGCCTCTCGCTTTGAGGCGATTTTTCTATGTTTGCATGAAAAAGTACCCAAATTAACGAAATGCTGCTGCGAAATATATGGGAAAGTCGAAGCAGTTCGTCAGCAAGTGAATAAATCGCTATAAAAAGGTCGCTAACGTTGAAGATTTTCCTCATCGCGGAAGTGCAAGCAAAGTCTGAAATAAAACGAAAAAAAGATTCTCGCTTTGTTCTCGAAAGATCCAACTTTGACTTTACGTGGAACTGCTGTGAAATTGAAAGCAAAAGGTGTTGACATACGGAATGATTCGTAGGCACTTGCTTGCCAATAAACTGAAATATCGCAGTACTTTGGAAAAACCAATGTTGAGTGCAAAACACGTTGAAAAACGAGTGGAATGGGTGAAGAAAAACTTGGGCCGCGATTGGAGTAACGTAATTTCTTCTGATGAATCCTCCTTCTGGGCATTTCCGAGCATTAAACACGGCTTGGTAAACTCCACCAGCAGGATGCTTCAAGTCGCATATCTTCTTTAATATATGATTCCCCTTTTGAGTAGTCTAAATGTTTATAAATTCGCTTCGCGCTTGACTGTGCTTTTTGCCTTGCCATGTTGATATCTTTTATTTTCATTTCGGTAAGAAGTTGCACACAGCGATCTTGCCAGTCTGTAGAGGTGATGTTTTCTTCAAACTTCAGACCAAACTCCATTCCCATGTCGTTCAGATGCTTAAGCCAAAACACATTTTTACTTAAGATGCCTTGTGTTAGTTTGTGTGGGAGTCTGTTGCCATTATATTTATAAATAGTTTTCCAGATATACTTCATGTGTAATTCTAAAGAATACATGTGGCTATATTCTATATTAGTTTCTAATGTTATTGCATAATTTGGAGTGAACTCGGGTAGTTTGAGGATTCTTTTAATAAAGTAACGTTGAAGTTTATTTACCTCATCGAATAAAGCATATCCCCAAACTTGCGCTGCGTAGGTTTGGATCGCTTTGCATACCGCTTGGAACAGCGGTCCAAGGTCCATGTTTGGCGGTGCTTCTCAAACAAAGGTTTCGGTACTTTGTTCTTATTTACCAAGAATTTAAATGCCGAAAAAATCAATAAAATATATCAAAAGGCTTTGTTGCCATCTGCTAAGCAATGGTATGTCAAGAAAAATGAAAGCTGGATACTTCAAGAGGACAACGATCCGAAACATCGGAGTCGAGCGTGTAGCCAGTGGAAGCCGCAAAACGGAGTTTTCACTTTAGATTGGCCATCTAGTCACCGGATGCAAATCCCATAGAGAATGTGTGGGCTCTGATGAAAATGCAGCTTCGCAGATGAAAGCCATGTAATTTAGATCAACTTTCTCGACAAATTCGGAAATTGGAGGTCTTTTCCGGTAGAATATGCAGAAAAACTAGTGGAAAGTATGCCCCGACGGTGCCAGGCCATTATGGACAATGCAGGAGATTGGACTTGCTACTGAGGTATTTGCATTGAGTATTGACGACCAAATTATCAATAAATTAGGGAATTTTCGAAAAATTAATAGTTGCTATTATTTAACAGTGACCACGCTCTTATGTAACAGACCGTAATTGCAGCTCATTTGCAAAAACGAACATTAATATTTTGTGGGATAGCAACGATGTTTCACGACTCCACTCAGTCCAATTAGTATAGAGTTTACTAACTTCACTTTTTCCTCAGTTGTAATATTCGCTCATTATACACTTCGCAAAGCCACTGTTCTTGTTATTGTAGGAAGTCGTATTCCTTTTTCTAACAGGGATGATGCTCAAAATGGCTTAGGTCCGACGATTATGGGGTGTTTCGAGCTGCTTTGAAGCCAAAGCTTAACGATCTCGGCAGTGTGTCCATCATTATCTTGTTGGAACGGAAATGGTCTTGATAAGAATAGATTTTGAGCACTTTGCATCAAATTATTTTTTAAAAACTCAAATAGCTCTATTTATCCATCATTGATTCAATAAATTCCAACTGACCCATACCACTTCCCGCTATGCCATCATCGTGTTTGACTATACCAACAAGAATTTTTTCCTCAAGAGCAATTCCTGACTGCAGCCAAACAATTTGACGACCTCTTATCCCAATAATACAAACTTTACTATCATCGGAAAAAAATTACGAATAGCGAATTCAATGCACTCTCCTCTATTCATAAGCGAGCTTCACGCAAGACTTTTTTACCAGTTTTCGCACAAATACATAAAAATTAAATATTGGTATGGGAATCAGTTTCCGCCCGCGAAATGAAGTGTGACTGCTGATACTATTTTTGTGTTCGCTCTAGTAATATACTGTTGATTTGAAGGTGTATATGTGAGGTCTCGATCGCAGTAGTTGACATTCGTTTGAAGCGTTAAGATCCTTTTTTATCTGACGTCAAAAATGTCTACGTTCGTCCCGAGAAAACAGCATTTGCGGAAAGTCATGCTTCATTATTACCTTTTAAAGAAAAGTGAAGCTGAAACGTGCGGTAATCACGATCCATCAAATACAGCTTTTAAAGAGTGGTTTCCAAAGTGGCAATTTCGATGTGAGTGATAAAGATCGCGAAGGTGCACCGAAAAAATTCGAAGATTTGGTATCTATTATGATAACCCTAAGCGTCGAAACGGTTGGAGCCTGCCAGGTGAACCAAATATAGACCAGAAATATTTAGAGGGACTGAATTGAGACATCTTGTCCCAGCCGCCGTATTCCCCAGACATTGTACGTTCGGATTACCATCTGTTTCGATTACCGATCAAAGCAGTCAGCCCTTATTGGAGGTCGGTTCACTTCTTGCAGGAGTATCGCAAACTGGCTCAATAAATGGATCAAGTCAAAAGAACTCGAGTTTTTCAAAATAAAAACATTATAAGTATAAAATGTGATTATAAGTTTCCAATATCTGGATGGTTTGTTACAAAATCATTGCACTACACGGGCTACAGGGCACCGGCTACAGGGATACAGCAAATAAATAATATGTATATGTCGCACACGCTTTAGCTAAGCGCTTTTTAAAAGCATGTAAATATGCATAAATAAATACATACTTACATATGTATGTATGTAAAAGAAAAGGATTGTGCTGTTTATTATTTCTTTTCGTATTTTTTTTTCTTAAATCAAGTGTCACATCTCAACCGTAATCCTCTTCAAACGACTGCTGATGTATTTTTTAGTTACAATTAAGTGCCTAAAACGACTGATGACTACTCAGTCATGACTAGAAAAAAAGTTATTCCAGTCAGTTGGGCCATCAATCCAGTGGTCATAAATACATCTTAAAGCTGTATTTACAGGGTCCGCCACTCGAAGTGCCACCAACTTCAGACCGCTCGCGCAGCTGATGCACACACATCAGCTGTCTGTCAGTTGGCTAAATGACAGTCCAGAGTATTGTTTACAAGCGCGAGGAAGCCTTCTGCCGAGAGTAAACGCGGAAAAAGAAAAATCAGTAATGGATTTGAAACGTAATAGTCTAACTGGATTATATTATATTTGGCTGGAAAATCACAACCCGCGACTATTTCTGAGCTCGAGCACCTTAAAGTAAATAAAGTTTTTGTTTATCGCACAATTACTCGTTACAATGATACTGGTAGCATCGTGAAACGTCGTCGAGTTGGTCATCAAAAGACTGCAACATCACGTGAAATAGTTGCTTTGAAGCCGTAGGCAGACAAACATTTCGGTGGCAGGCCATGGACATTTCAATAGGACTCGGCACCGACTCACAAAGCTCGAGTGAACCACGAATGGCTAAAAAATAACGTTCCGAACTTCATAAGATCCACACAATGGCTCTAAAATTCACCAGACGCGATTCCGATGGATTATTCTCTTTGGACCACTTTGGAGGCGCTGAGAAAAGCAACTGTCCACGAGTGGGCCAAAATACCTTCAAGTCACATACGGTTAGCTTGCATAGTCAAGGCAAAAGGTGGTGGTTTGTGTGGAGCCCGTTTCTCCAGAAGTCCCTTGCGGTGATCATCACAAGTCTTTGCAGATTCATCTAAAATCAATCGAATAAGAGAAATTAGTTTTACTAATAGATAATCTTGTGCCTGATCGAAGCTTTGTTTTTTTCAAATTTAATGGCCTGAAGGAATTTTTTTCAGATTTTCGAGAAAAACCCCGAGAATTATTTGATTAAAAACATCGAACTTTTTGAAAAAACATCCTACAATCAGGCGCGAGTTTTTTATGTTTCTCAAAACAGTATAAATTTTATTGAAATATACTAAGCGGTTTTTAAGTTACAGTGATCACCAGTTCAAAAAACATAGTTTTGAGAAAAACATATTTAAGGTTTCGCGAACGCTCCGGAGCGCCCGAATGCCCTTTGTTATTTGGTTGAATAACTCGAAAAGTATTTGTCGGATTCACTTCAAGTTTTCACACAATATTTTTAAGATATTATACTTTAAGAAAAAAAATATTAAATTTTTTGAAAATTCTGACTACCCCTATCCCCTTAATTGCATTTGTACTGAATCTAGCAGCAGCTATAGCCCATGGAGTTGGCACGTGACTACAATTCGGAAGTGCCCAGGTTCGAATGCAGGGCATGAAACACCAAATTCAAATGATGGAAAAAGTGTTTTCTAATAGCGGTCGGTTCTTGGCAGGCAATGGCAACCATCTGAGTGTATTAATGCCAGAAGAAGCTTCTCACAAAAAGCTCATCCGAGGCGTTCTCTAAAGAAGGAAAACACGACTTCATCCAAAATAAACTGATGAAAATCTTAAAAGGTTCTCATTTTTTAATTTAACAATGAATGCCGAATGTCCTCAAAAAGAGCAGGAACAACGAAAGTGATATGAAATTCAGCATGAAAATACCTCGCGATTTTGAGAGTAGCCACCTGACGTGAGTATCTGCAAAATTTACATATTCTTTAAGTGCCGTTTGACTAAAAGTGGAACCTTTCGTTAGCTTTATAAAGGGTGGTTAAATTTCAAGGGCCGATGCTGAATGTGAACCGCACCTAAACGTCAAGTTTTTTCTGCATTTCATTTGACATTTTTCAATTCCAGACTAACTCAATGTGAACCATGGAAAGACACACAATCGAGCAACGGCTTAAAGTTATTCAGTCTTATTATGAAAACGGGCGTTCAAATCAAAACAGGCGTTCGAAGAAAATCATCTTCAGTGATGAGGCACATTTTCACCTCAGTGGATTCGTCAATAAGCAGAATTGCCGCATTTGGGCGAATGATAATCCAAGAGAGATTGCCGGAAAACCAATGCACCCACAACGATTGTTTGGTGCGGTTTATGGGCCGACGGCATTATTGGGCCGTATTTTTTCCAAAATGAGGTCGGTCATGCTGGTACTGTGAATAGTGTTCGCTATCGTGAGATGATAACGAACTTTTTATGGTCCGAATTGGAAGATATGAATGTGGACGATATGTGCTTTCAGCAAGACGGTGCCACTTGTCGTACAGGTAACAAAACAATGGCCCTTTTGCGCGAAAAATTTGATGGGCGAATAATCTCACGTCGGGGCGAGGACAATTGGCCGCCAAGATCATGTGATTTGACACTGTTGGACTTCTTTCTTTGAGGTTATTTCATAGAAAAGGTGTTTGTCCATAAGCCAGCAACAATTCAAGAGCTAAATGATGAGATAATTCGGCACATTACCGGCATAGAACCTCAATTATGCCTCAGTGTCATCGAAAATTTGGACCATCGGATGGAGGTGTGTCGCCGAGGCACATAATTGAGCTATACCAATAATATCATAATAAAGAAAAATGACAATAATTTCTTAATTATAATAATTTCTTAAAAAAAAATGTGTATTTATTCAAAATCAACACCGGTCCTTGAAACTTAACCACCCTTTACTTTCAAATTTGACTCCAATAAACATCTTCGCACTGTTACTGCACTCACATTCAGCTCTAGCTTGTTCTTAATCTTCTGGAAACTAGGAGTTATCTACCGCCTAAATAAATTAACTATTTGTGGGCCATTTTATTTTTGTCAATGTTTTTGGACCGCAAGTTTCAGGAGAATTCTTGAATTTTAAAGCATTGGACACCATTTCCGCTGTACAGCCAATTATTTTTGTATTTCGCTGTACGTTTTATTTTCCTTACGCAATTTCTTGAAGAAGACTTTCATTTCCTCCTACGATGTTTGGAATGTCCCATATTTATATATGAATTCACAATTTTTACTTAAAGCAATCACTTGGGAGTTGTTAACTTACTGTTAAACTTAAACTACTTAAAAAACTATTTTCTATAATTCCGCTCGCTAGTCGCTTAAGCCAGCCTTGCTATTATTTTGAAAGTCAAATTCAATTATTCAAGCGAAATTCGTTCGACACTAAATGCCGATTGATCGATTTGAAATTCGTACTCATTTACAACCACTAGCATAAGCCGAAAACAGAATTTAAAAACAAATTTACTTTAAGATTTGAGTAGTGCGTTACGTTAGCGCATACCGTAGCTGGCACATCTATTATTATGAACACAACTGTATGTCCCCTTATCAGCAGCTTCGATCCTAGCGCCACTATTCCAGGCCTCTCCCATTGGTGTACTGCTTTACTTAGATGGCCCTGTACATTTACAAATGCGTACGAAATTAGCTAAATAACCGTGACTCATTATTAAAGCATTGTCTTCTGCGTTGAAAAAAGATGTGATAATTGTTAGCACTTTGTTCAGCTAAAAGATTACCTGAACTGGCGTTAACAAGCAAAAAATCATTAATGGGTGATTTTGCGTTTATATGTACATATGTATGTATGCATGTGCGTTTGTAAACAATATGTTGTGTTTTCCATGATCACTTGGAAATTTCTTTTATAAAAATACCAAATTAAAGGATTTTTGACTGCCAGCCGGTACGCAGGTCAGGCCTCATTTGGGTTTTCTGCCGTAATGAATGAATGAATGAATGAGTGAATGGTACAAATATGTTGGCTTTTATGCGAACATATGGGCATATGTAGTATGAACGTGCCTATGTAAGGAATGCTTTCGGACTGGTATAAAATATTCGTCTACTTCTTGGATTCCCACAGTCACCAAAGAATTTTGTTAGGAGCCAGATCGGCATAGGAGTATACTAAGCAAAGGTTTAGCAAACATAATTTCATATATGTATGTATATATGTATGTATGAATCATAAGTGTTTAAAACGTCTTCGCCGGAATTTCGTGTTATACATTTGTTTACTAAAGTGCATAAAAGATTCCCAGTTTAATGAAAAATAACAGTGACGGCTAATCAATCGCATTGATAAGTGCAGATTTCATCTGTTTACTCTCACACACACGTTCGAGAGTAGCCATCAAAATACGACTACATAGTTTGTAACAGCAGGAGAAAAGCAAATAAATGCATTGAGAAAAAATAACTGCCCACTGACAACAACAAATATATGAGAGTAAATATTTTTGCGGTTTATTGGGAGATAAGAAACCAATTCATTCATCTCAACGCAACAACAGCGACAGCAACGAATCTCAACGTAAAAATAGAAACGTGAGACAATAAAACTAAAGCTAAGCAACAGTGTTAGTATTAGTAGTAGTAGTGTGAGTAAAGCGGCGGAGAGTGCAAATTTCGAAAGCAACTAACAACCAGCAATCAATCAGCGGTTCGCACTTAAAGCGCTTCTGCGGCATTTGTTTTTGTCACATCACACAACACACCAATCATCAAAGCTGGTTTTCCCCCCATTGGCCATAAGAGTAACCGATCGCAATCGAAACCGGTCATTGTGTGCGCGTAACTTGCTGTGAGCGGTTCATCAACGAAAAAGTAACAGCGGCTCGTAGTAAACTGAGGCTGAAGTGAAGTGTTTGCCGCTGATCAATAATAATAATAATAATTATCTACATACGTAAAGTACAATATAAATTTAGTGGAATCATCTAGAGACATCATGACGCCGAAAACGTTTGTGATTCTTGCCATCAATGCGTTCCTGATCACACTCGCACGCACTTCTCCCACAGAGTTGACAAGGCGGGAGAACACGACGCAGTTGGACGCCATGCAAAATGTCGCTAATAATAATCAGAATAACTTCACAAATCATATATTTGAAATACCGCCTGGAATTTTTACATCATACCTATCACCAGCACCAGCTGATGCGATTACAAACGACGCAGACGATTACGTGCCCTATCGCAGTGATGTGCATGATCGTTTCTCATGGGCGCTGCTCAAGCAGATTTTACTATCAACAGCAACACGGCGCAATTACATCAAAACCGCTGCTATAGATGGTTTTTTCCCGGAAGACTCAGAGAATGTCATATTCTCACCGTTCTCTGTTAAACTGGTGCTTGCGCTACTAACAGAGGCGACTGGCAATGGCACACGCTCACAGCGTCAACTACTCGCCACACTGGGCGATATAAAAGCGGCTGATAATTTACGCAGTTTTTACCGCAAAACGCTTGCTTCATTGAAGAAAGAGAATCCCCACTACACACTGCATTTGGAGACGCGTCTCTACACGGATTCTTCAATTAAGCCACTGCCAGCGTTTGTTGAGCTACTGAAGTCCGCTTATGAAACTCCCATTGAAGAATTGAACTTTGCGGACGGCGTTGCATCGGCAGCGAAAATAAATGCATGGATTGCGCGCGCAACTGAGGGCCGTTTACAACAATTGGTGACGGAGGAGGGTGTGTCAAATAGTGTCATGCTGTTAGTGAATGCCATCTACTTTAATGGATTGTGGCGTCGACAGTTCAGCGAATCACACCCAGGTGTATTCTTTCGCACGCCACGCGACCAATTGAAGGTTTCGTACATGGAATTGACCGACAATTTCTACTACTATCAATGCAATGAGCTGAAAGCGCGTATTGTTCGTCTCCCCTATCGTGGTCGGAAATTCTCAATGTTTGTAGCGCTACCCAACGATGGACAAAGCATAGATTCGCTGCTAAGACGCATGCAGAATGAGCAACTGAAGCACATGCAGTGGATGATGGAGCGCATTAAATTGCGGATTGTAATGCCCAAATTCAAATTTGGTTATAAAACCGACCTAAAAGCAGCGCTGTGTCGTTTGGGTGTGGTGGACATCTTCACCAATCAGGCGCAATTGACTGGTATGGCCGCCGATGCAGATGACCGCCTGATGGTCTCAAATATACTACAGAAAAGCGGTATTGATGTAAATGAGCTGGGCACAGAAGCTTATGCCGCCACCGAGGTAGAGATTGTGAATCGCTTCGGCGGCGGCGAATATGTGGAAGAGTTCGTTGTGAATCGGCCGTTTGTGTTCTTCATTGAGGAGGAGAGTACGGGGAATATTCTGTTCGCAGGCAAAGTGATGAATCCTACGGCGTAAGGGCGATGGCTGTAAGAGATTATATAGAATTTATGGAACTTAGAATGTATTATGTAAATAATTTATATATTTAGTGATAATGTAATATACGGACTAGTTATGTACTACTTGTGTTTACATATGTTTTTGTAAATGTATATTCATGTACAATAGAAATTAATAAAATAGCATTAATTAGGAATAGAAATCAGAAAATTGTGAGAACTATACTTCTGTTGATTAAAGGTTACAAATTCGTAAAAAAATGCGATAAGGTTGTTGTGTCTTCCCGCGACTTCACTCTATTAAGAACATTCGCGATAACCCCGAGTTTAACTATGCGCGCCAATCGTTTCTTTCTCGTGCTAACCGGCGCCAATTCCACAGCAAGTGAAGTCAAGTCCTTCTCCACCTGATCTTTCCAACGCAGAGGAAGCCTTCCTATTCCTTTGCTGCCATTCGTTGGTACCGCATCGAATACTTTCAAAGCCGGAGCGCTTGCATCCATTCGGACGACATGACACAGCCAACGTAGCCGCTGGATCCTTATTCGCTGCGCTATGTCTATGTCGTGGTAAAGCTCATACACCTCATCGTTCCATCGCCTGCGATATTCGCCGTTGCCAATGTGCAAAGGTCCGAAAATCTTACGCAGAATCTTTCTCTCAAATACTCCAAGAGTCGCTTCATCGGATGTTGTCATCGTCCACTCCTCTGCGCCATACGTTAGGACGGGCATGATGAGAGCCGTTAGGCCTGATGAGAGTTTTGTTCGTCGAGAAAGGATTTTACTGCTCAATTGCCTACCTTGTCCAAAGTAGCACTTGTTGGCAAGAGAGATTCTACGTTGGAGGATGGTTCCACGCAAGTGGGGAAAGTTACTGATCGCCATTCACTTGGGAGTGACCAGGACGATTCATTTGCATATGGTTCACGCAGCTCTCAACTCCCGGGATTAGCCCAAACATACTCTGGGTAGCTTTCGAACACCCGATCGGAAGTGAGCCAACGTGAGAAGGCGAAGCATTCCAGAATAGCTGGTTGTGCGCTGGGTTTGGGACCCGCCACTTAAAAATCCGTTGCTTGTGTGGCACGTAGCGCCGTCTTGTTGAAAATAAACGTTGTCCAGATCAATATCTTCCAATTCCGGCCATAAAAAAAGTTAATCGTTGAGGATAGTCAGGCTTTTCAACAATTTTCGGCAATTTTGCTTGTTCCACCCAGGTGGAAATGTCATCACTCAAGATGATTTTTCGATGGAATTCCGGATAATTTTCATGCATTTCAACGACCCAATCAGCAAAGACACGACGTTGTTGATGATCGGCCGGCTTGAGTTCTTGTGTTAACTGGACTTTGTAAGCCTTAAGACCGAAATATTTATGCACAATACGGTGTAATGACGTTTGTGGAATGCCCAATTCCAAAGAACGACGAGGAATGGACAAACCTGGGTTTTCTTTAACACTTTCGGCTACAACAGCAATATTTCCGATTTTCGGCTTTTCTTGAGCGATGTGCACGGGTGTTATTCCTTACATCACTAACTTGTCCCAACAGCTCGAATTTTTTCACCAATTTCTGTATTGCGGTCCGACAAGGCGCCTCACGATGACCCAAAAATGTTCTAGTTTTACGAACCGTCTCTGCAATATTTTCACCATTTGTATAGTGAATTTTAATAATTTCAATGTTTCAATGTTGTTTAAGCGCGTATCGTTCCATTTTCATTAGGGCGTATCTTCTACTTGACAGCTTCAGAAGTTACATCTACCGAAATAGCAAGCTATTCAAAATAACGGAAAACCCTTTATATATTTGCATATAGGATGTTCAAATATTTTTGAATTCGGAGCACTCCCCGGAAAAACATTTGCATTAAATGGTGAAAAATGCATAGATGGAAAAAGGGCTTAGAACAGATTCACGACTTGAAACTGCGTCAATATGGCTGGAGAAGGAGCACGCATTTTGGTTATTAGGAGATATGCAAAACCTCGGACATTTCGCAACATTTTCTCGTGCAGTTTGATAGAAAAATGCAACTTCAAGAGCGGAGCGTCGTTCTATTTCTAGATAATGCAGTTTCTCATCCTCGCGATCTTAAATTGGGGCATTTTGTCAGCCTCTTGGCCAAGGCGTTAAAAAAACTTTAAGCTCATATATAAATCATTATTTTTAAAACACATTTTGCTACGAATGACAGGGACAAATTCTGCCATTGAGTTGTGAAAATCAATAAATTTATTAGATGCTGTCGATTTCATACACAAAAGTGAGCCCACAGACAATACAAAACTGTTTCATTAAAGCTGTGTTTGGGAAAACAGATATGCCCAATAATGATAGCGATCGGACTGCAGAAGATGAGCTTCCGCTATCAGCACTTGCTCGGTTCTCAAAAGTTATTAGTCGAGATCAGTGCGAAATCCAAGTTGACATGGAAGACTATCTTAATTTAGATAATGAAATATTAATTAATGATGAAGATTTGGAAAATATCAATACTGAAGTGTTAGTTGTTTTTCAAGAATAGTTGGCCATCTCGTCTGAAGATGATATAGAAAATGAAATTGACTGCAAGTTAACTTCCTATAAAGAGGCTTATTTAGCTATAAGAATTCCCTAAACCACAATGATGTTAAGAGTGTTGAACTGCTTACTGATCTTCAAATATATCTTCAAGATATTGAAATTAAAGGAAAAAATCGCTGAACTAAAATTTCTGACTTTTTTTCAAGTCAAATTAAATATCTTGTGTGATAAATATTCAGTTTTTAATTTTTGGGAAAAAAATGATGGAAATCCTTTCTTTGTTATATATGTATGTGTGTGCTTATGTATTAATATTCTGGTTTTGAAAATGAAACTGTTTAAACATACATCTATTACACATTTTTATGAACTCTGCTTACATTTTTCTCATATGCGGACATCTCGCATAAGCGGACAAATTTCAGTCCCTTAGATGTCCGCTTAAGAGAGAGTACACTGTATTTCGACGCCAGCTGGTCATAAAACCCAAACAATCGAATCGCTTCAAATCAAATAAAAAGCCGTACAAAAACCCCGCAAGGTGTAACCAAAATACCACTTCTACATAGAAATATCTCAATCATCCTTTACTAGCAGAAATTAAAGTGACAATAAGAAAACAAGGCTGGTGGGGCCGACAACATACCTGCTGAGCTCTTAAGGCACAGTTCAGAGCAATTAGTCCCAAATCTCAAATTTTCAAAAAAAAAATTTATCATTCCTACTTTGAACAACGCATTTCCCTTATTTTGAACACCTTGCTAAAGACAAAGCAAAATGGCTGCAGACCACAAAGACCCTGCATGGACCTTGTCAACATCTTCAGAAACATCATCGAACAGTCGGCTGAATGGCACTCCCCTCTGTTTCTTCTTTTTGTGGGCTTTGAGCGCGCATTTTATATCATGAAAAGATGTCCCATTTGAGAAGCGGCGTTCCAGATAAATTAACGATGCTCATAAGAGAACTGTATACTGATGCCGGGTGCAGCGTGCGTTTCAAAACAAAGGATAACGAGAAATTTGGAATAGCGGAATGAGTGCGTCAAGCCCACGTTTTATTAACTCTGCTTTTCATATTAGTACTCAAGGGAGTCTTAAGAAAAACTGATGGCGAAGCCCCGGATGAAATTCAATGGGATCTCTTCCAAAAGCTGAGCGACCTGCACTAGGCAGATAATATTTGTTTTGTGTCTCACTCACCGCATAGAACTTCGAGCAAATATAAACCCTTTAAAAATAAAACTTATGCGCATGGAGATACCGGTCACAGCACCTTTAACCATTCGGATTAATGACAATCGCTAATGTTGAGCAGTTCACCTATCTGAGCAGGGTGATAGCGAAGACAGGGGTCCAAAGATAACGTGGTTGAGGACGGTGCGCTCTGAGAGCAAGCAATTCGGTTCCTGGAATCAAATTTGGAAGAATACTAATGTGATGATAGAAGCCGTTGAAAGAGACTAGCTTTCGCCCTATGATTCAATTAAGAGGGAGGCATCTTCTAAATTTATGTATGCAATTTTGAACTCTTACTGTTTGTATATTTTTAAGATGTTCCAAGGAACAAATAATATGATGTAATAATAATAAATAAAACTTTACGGTTTCTCACAGAAATACAAGAATTTAAAGGTAAACGAATTCTCCTCTCTCATACATGCATATAAGCGTAAGTGCATCTAAGCAGGCCAGTTATATATTAGTTATCTTCAATACCGGGATTCTTGGGATTCAATTTCTTACATTGACAAGTCTTTTAGAAGATTTGGATATGTTTGAACGGTTGATATAAAAATGTTGCCTTGGCTTACTTGATTTTTTAATTTAACATAAATGAATTTCGAATACACCCAAGAAGGTAATAAGAGCCATACTTATATATGTTTATCAGTGCTGTTTGATCAGTGAAGAACACTGGCGGGGATCGCCTTCAAACTAGTCCCTTCAAGTGCGGCTTTTTAATTTGCCCTATATTGTACTCTATTTCATTTTAGTTGTTAACATCCTAACGTTTTGTTTTCAAGCTTAAGTTGGCTAATGTAGACCGGGCACTCCCGACTAAATGAGTTGTGTCCAGTGTCTAGCCTTTAACCTTTGTTAGCATCACACCAGTTAGCACAGATTTGTTTTGGACTACTCTCACTGCTACTCTCTGACTCTCGTACATTTGCTGTACTTTAACTCTTTGTTGTAGTTGTTAGAGCCATGGTTAAGCGGTAAATGGAAGTCAGAATTTTCAAAAAATTGAATTTTTTCGCATTTTCTTAAAGTAAATTATCTTAAAAATATTGTGTGAAAATTTGAAGTAAATCCGACAAATATTTTTCGAGTTATTCAACCATTAACAAAGGGCGCCACGGGCGCTCCGGAACGTTCGCAAAACTTTAAATGCATTTTTCTCAAAACTATGTGTTTTGAACTGGTGATCACTGTAACTTAAAAACCGGTTGGTACATTTCAATAAAATTTATACTGCTTTTGACAAACATAAAAAAACTGGTGCCTGATCCAAGGATTTTTGTATTAAATTGTACTAAATATACGAAAATTTAAATTTTTTGTGAGTATTATAGGTCTTGGTAAGACTGTAAATAAATAAATAAATAAATATCTAAGCCTCGAATCCATGCCGGAATGTCGGTATTGCAACAACGCGGTCCCAAAAATAAAAAAAATTGGCTTCCTTAATACAAAGCGGAGCAGCCCTAACCATTATTTTTTTTATATTTTATTTCTAAACAAAAACAATGATTTTGATTGATGGTTGATTATTTTGACCTTTAGCCTCTCCATTGTTTGTCTGTTTGTATACTGTAGCTGTCCAGTTCACAAGTGTCAAATATGATTGACGTACGATGCAAAATTCAAAAATTATAAATCTTCCAATAAGGTGATTAATTTTGCGCCATGTTCAATCAACAACAAAGCGCAAGTCATTATTGTTTTTGCTCCCTTTTTGATGTGCCTAGAGTTACCACTAATTACATGCATACATACATTCATACATACGAAATGTATGGCTTACAATTCCAAAAACACAATTCATTAATATCCAAAAAAATTTAAGTAAAGCACCGCAAATCTTAAAGCAAACGGCATTATTAGAGAGCAACAACAATAAAACGTTTCTAAATAAATAAAAATGCCACAAAATTGCTCAAAATTACTAAGCTCAACCTGCATTTGTTTTTTGCCGGAGTGGCAGAATTAGAAAATGTTATAAAAATTCATACTCTGTTAGCGCTCTCACCAATCACAAAGTTTCCTCTCATACATGCATACATACTCGTACATATAACGTCGTATTAGAATTATCTTTCGCACGTGTTCGCTGTCGTTTAACGACGCTCACAGTCGTAGAAATAGTAACATATCAGTGCATATGTATATACATACATATATATGTGTGTCAAATTTTTTCTGCCGAATCGTATAACTCTCGGATTCTATAGCTAATTTTAAATAAAAGTGTAGAAAAAACCATAGCTCGAATATGAGGCGGCGCGTTTCTAAAAGAAAAATTTATCTTTTCCCTGAACTTAATTTTTCTACTTTAATTTTTTTTTGCGGTGATTCACCTTTTCTTGTCACTTCTTGTCGTAAAGTTTATAAATATGAGTACTTGTCGTTTGTTTTTAAATTAATTCTATTTTGCACATAATTTTTTGCAAATTTTACTATTTTCGTAGTTTAAAATTCTTCTGATGAAAAAAAAATTCCTAATTGAGCAGTTCATAAACACTCAAAACGATCGTGCTTACTTGACCGAACGCTCATACGAGAATTTGAGCCTACGTATGGCCACTCGAATCAATTTCCCATCGCAAGTAATGGTTTGGGCCGCAGTGACCGCTGATGGGCGCTCTCCAATCGTTTTTATCGAGCCTGGTGTCAAAGTGAATGCGACTTATTATCGGGAAAATGTTTTAGAAGCTGCTTTAGAGCCGTGGACACGCAAACATTTCGGTCGTAGACCATGGACGTTCCAACAGGACTCGGCACCGTCTCATAAAGCTCGTGTGAACCAATTATGGTTAAAAAATCATGTTCCACACTTCATCTCGTCCACAAAATGGCTTTCGAATTCGCCAGACGCAAATCCGATGGACTATTCCATCTGGTCCATTTTGGAGAGCAAGGTGAGGACTAAAAAATATGCCAGTATGGATGCGCTGAAAAAAGCGATTTTACGAGAATGGGCCAAAATACCTCAAGGTCACATTCGTGCAGCAAGCAACTCATTTTTTTACCGTTTCAAGGCTATAGGCAAGACAAAAAATGGTCATATCGAGCTAAAGTGAATATATCGCACCCTAAATACAAAAGGGTCGCAACTCAAAATGTACTTCTGCTCAAATATGAATAAAACGGTCAATAAAACAGTCCGCGGATGACATATGGCAAAAATAATTTTTTTGTTTTTTGGTAGGACTGTTATAAGCTTACATGGCAAATTTCAGCGTGATATGTCACATAGTTTGTTTTCTGTGCTACTGTAAACAAGTCAAGCTCGAGTGTGGAAAATTTTGAGTTGTGCCCCTTTTGTATTTAGGGTGCGATATGTATGTTAAAATTGTAATCATTTTTGAACAATTTTGTCTTTGAAATCAATAAAAACTAATTTCACACAAAAAAGTTATGGGGTTTTGAATAGGTAACACTTCATATCGTTCACCCTGGATGTATACTTGTGTCTTATAGTTGAATCTGTCTAGTTCAGCCTTTATTGACTCAGGGATTGCATTTGAGACCCTGATGTCCTAGATAACCTAGAGGAGGTTAACCCTGCAAACCCCCCGTGCGCACGGGCCTGAACAACATCGATAGCGCGACGTTCTCAAAAATTAGTCATTCAGCAATTGACTGTTTGGCGGATTTTACCTGTAGACCTGCTCATGGTGGATATTTAAATAATGCAATTTTTCACGTGTATTTGTTTAGAGCCGTATTTTGAATAAAAATGTGGAAACTGAAAGAATCTAAATATTTACAGGTTTCATTTTAAACCAACATCTTGGCGCGCCTTTTGAAAGACATTTTGTAAAGAGGACGTGTTTTAAAGGGGGCAGCTCCTCCAGACAACGAGTTTTTCAAAATTTTTTTGCGAACAACGTCGAGTATTTATTAAATTAAAATAAATTATATATTAATATTCATGCTTAAATGAATATACAAACACTTTTTTGAAAGAGAAAAAAAAATGGCGGTACTACAGCTGATCAAACGAAGTTCCTTTAATTTACGCCGTGGAGAATGTATAAACTCTGGATTACTAACTGTAATTACTGATTACTAACTGTAATCAACCACACACAAATTTTTCATTAAAATAAGTTATTCCGCTTTGCACTTACCTATTTTTAACGCAGAAAAAATGAAATTTTGAAGTGAGAAAAAAATACACTTTTTGTTATAAAAAAATTCATCAAATCAATATTTTTAGTGATAATTGATATACAATTTGAGGTATATGCAATGGTCAATGGGTTAAAGAATAGCCCTGTAAAGTTTTAAGTTGATATCTTTATTACTTTTTGAGTTAACGTCTTGATTACTTTACATTCCACAGCGCACACACAAAAACGTATTTCGAGAAAAATGCGATTATAGTTGTCATTCTTTCTCATTTTTCTTTCGACGCTCATCACTTCAATGACTCTATAGGGACTTTTTAGACTTTCTATTAAGCGTAACACATTGAAAAGATATTCTTTAGATTGCAAATGAGTTTCTAGAGCAAAAAGAAAAAATGGCAAATTTGAAAGTGCTGGAGGAGCTGCTCCCTTAGATTAATTTTTGGGGATTTACTGCTAATCACTGCACATGTGAACGTACTTTTGTTATAAATAATATAATTTAAAAATCAGTAGACTCGAAACAATCAGTAAACATCTCGATGGTACAGCCGGGCAACGAATCGATTGTTGCATCGACTGCACATGTCAACGACTTTCTCTTGATTGTTCAAAGAACTTGAGCTCGCCTATCACTGGTTTGTATGCGGTGCCAATAATGAAAAGAATGTCAGACCTAGCTACGTTGCTAGCGTCACTGGAAACTGCTGAGAAAGTATTTTTGCTGTTATTGGCTTTTGATCGTTCGATTAGTCAATCGATCAGAACTTGATTAGCTGGCGGCACGTGTAAGATATTCTATTTATTTCTGATATTTCCGAGTGAATGGTTGTACCTAATACTTTGCATGCTGATGGAGCGCCAAAGAGCGACCCTGCAGGGGCAACTTGAACTATTAAAAGCATTTGATCGTTCCGAACTACCCGAGCTACCGAACATTTCGATACCCATTAAATAAATTATTGAAGTATTGTAGAGCAGCTTAAAAAAATAGATGGCATGCATTTTCTGGTTTTTCCTAAGTATCGAAGCTTTGTCCTCCTGCATTTATTCCCCTATCGTCCATTCACAAAAGCGGCAGCGTTAGCTAGAACACAGTTTTATTTCTCATTCATTATTCGTTGACTTACACACTGAAGCGGAGCTATCGAATAAGGGTTGCAAAGCTTACTAGGTCTCATACGAGTTCCGAGCTATCCAAAAAGCGAACAATCGAGACTTCTTATGCTAAATTCACTAACAGCGAACCAGTTTGGTGCTAGTGGATTTTCCTGCAGGGGCATTGCTTACGCAATTCATATTGATTCTTCACGTAATTCGTATTGGTGATTTAATCTATTGTAGCTGCTACTGCTCGTGTTGACTTATATACATAAATTCAACAACAATAACTTAAAATGTCATTCCAGGAAAAATTCTTAAAAAATACCTTTTCTTTTGGGAAGTTTCTTTGTGTATCTGCAATATCATCTACAAGAAATTGGGTGACTGTGACTTTTTGCTACATTCATGTCAGTCATCAATGCGCTTATACATACTTATTTACGTATGTATATCGGTATGAAGATAGAATTTATTAAATATTTAGAGTTTATTAAAATTAAGCGCACATTTTGAAGGGAAATTCGTAATCCGCTTCTGTTTATGTTTCTGTTGACCAGTGGCGGATCCAGGATTTCATAAAGGGGGGGTCCAGGGTATTTTAGAAGGGTGTTTTTATTAAAAATCAATTTCGTGAATAAAATATGGCATTATTCGCGCTGCATGTCGTGACTAGCCGATGAAAAAACTAATAGCTCTAGATATCTTGTAAAAAAAATTCTAAAAATAGTAAAGGACTTTGATTAAAAAATACAAGAATAATTGGCGGTTTTTATACATCGTGGGACACCTTCATAAATAATTACGCCTATTTAAGATACAATATATTATAACATGTGTTGGAGCCAACTTGCAATTCAACCATGTATAGTTTAAGTACGAAAAAAATATCAACCCTGTTTGTAACTTCTTTACTTCTTCTTCTTGTATTAATGCTTACTGTGACTCAATTCACTCCAATAAAGTTCTTCAAACGAAACGGTCGTGTTTATATATAATATTATATATTTAATTGCGCTTTTCTCTAACAACATGTGTTGCTATATAACGGCAAGAAAGTTACCATGAAAGAGCCGTTGCAGCTTTTCCTTATCGTAACGGCGACACCCTGTGTACTGTTAACTCGAAATTTTAAATAGCGCTCCAACGAAATCGCGATGACGGCGCCGAGTGATTTTTCCCTAAGTTTTTTTGGTGAATAACTAGGCTATCTTTAAACATGCATGAACATGCTTCTATTCTTTTGTTTCTTTCAACGGGCAGAATACATTGTGTCGAGCATTTGTTGACAAGTAGTTAATGTGATTGTTAATACGCCTCCTAACATGAAGAGAACATTATTTTCTTATTTCGAGCGCCTTGATCCAGAATCAGAACCAAAAATAAAAAAGAAGGAAAAACAGGTAAAGTTAAAAATTTGTATCCAAGAACAGTCAGTGTACAGTTGGTGCTCAAATTAATAGAATCACTATGAAAAATTCAAGTTTCAGCCATTTAACTGATAATAATCAAAGAATAGTCTATTTTTAATATGTTGTTTATTAAATTTCTATAATACGACAAAAACAATATTCAAACCAGTCTTTTATTAAAAAAATATCAAAAAAAAATCAAAAAATCAATATTTTGCGTGAGCACCTCGTGCAGCAATTAAAACCGGAATCCTTTTTTAAAATTCAAAATGGCAGATCCAATAACAAGTTTCAAGCGAATTACATTAAATTTTCGAAAGATCGTCCGCCATATTGGATCAGCCATTTTTAATTTAAAAAAACTAACATCAGATTTGTAATCAGCGACACCAATGTCGAACATACATAGTTTTTTAAGCATCTGTTGCGCCATTAAAGAGAGCGTTAAGAAAATGAATTTGCATGTCTAAAAGTCTTAAATTCAAAATAGTATAACTTTTTTTTCATTCATCCTAGAAGTCTTTTAAAAAATGGATTTTAAAGCTACAGAGTATTACTTTGCGATTCCGTTGTGGAAAATAAAAAAAAAAGTTACCTTACTCAAAAAAAATTCATAAAGATGTCCAAAATCGGCATTTCTTGACTATTTAACCACAAATTGCCAAAAGTCCTGACGTGCTGGAGCATTTTCAAGATCAAATTCGTTTTCAGCACAAAAAAAACTTCAAGAGACACTCGTTGCCGTTTTAGAAATTGGACAAAAATGAAATTACGCAGGCCTGTGTAATTATTCAAAATTTTGAATTGCGTCCGTCGTATTATAATTGTTTTTATTATAAAATAAATTAAAACTGGAAGAAAAATCTAATAAACTGCTAATGCATATAAAAAAATATTGTTTTTTTTAACTTGACTCATACAGAATTGAAACATAAAATTTTAGAGCATGATTCCAATGGGGGGGGGGGTCCGGACCCGAAAACCCCCCCGTGGATCCGCCACTGCTGTTGACATATATACATATGTGGTAATGGTCCCAATTTTCGATGACGCTTAGGCTTAATTGAGGTTCTATGCCGTTAATGTGCCGAATTATCTCATCCTTTAGCTCTTGAATTGTTGCTGGCTTATCGACGTACACCTTTTCTTGGAAATAACCCCAAAGAAAGAAGTCCAACGGTGTCAAATCACATGATCTTGGCGGCCAATTGACATCGCCGCGACGTGAGATTATTCGGTCATCAAATTTTTCGCGCAAAAGAGCCATTGTTTCGTTAGCTGTGTAACAAGTGGCACCGTCCTGTTGAAACCACATATCGTCCACATCCATATCTTCCACTTCGGGCCAAAAAAAGTTCGTTATCATCTCACCATAGCAAACACTATTCGCAGTAACTGCCTGAGCGGTCTCATTTTGGAAAAAATACGGCCCAATGATGCCGACGGCCCATAAACCGCACCAAACAGTCACTCTTTGTGGGTGCATTGGTTTTTCGGCAAACACTCTTGGATTATCATTCGGCCAAATGCGGCAATTCTGCTTATTGACGAGTCCACTGAGGTGAAAATGTGCCTGAAGATGATTTTCTTCGAACGCCTGTTTTGATTTGAACGCACGTTTTCATAATAAGCCTGAATAACTTTAACGCGTTGCTCGATTATATTTCTTTCCATGATTGAAATTGAATTAGTCTGAGATTGAAAAATGTTAAATGAAATGCAGAAAAGTACTTGACGTTTAAGTGTGGTTTACATTCAACATCGGCCCTTGAAGTTTAACCACGCTTTATATTTGCTGCACAAACATAATCATATTTTTTTATTCTTCGATTCACAAATGTGTCTTATTCATTTTCAAATGTTCTTCATTCAGTTCTCAAATGTTCCTAATATTCTATATTCAAAATTGTGGTTGTAAAAATTCTTTACTGCAAAATTCTGTATAAAAAATTCCGAGAGCCGTATGGACAAGTAAAATAAAAGCGCACTTCTTAGTACAGAAGGTTGTATTGCGGAAACTAGTGATAACTTCAAAAATGGTTCAAATCGCTTTCTATTTAATTGCATATAAATCATATTTGTTTATTATAAGAGATATGTACATATCGATATTTAAATATTCACGCCTCGTATCTGCTTCAATTGCCATACGTTATCCCATACATTTGCATTTAACTCTGCGTGCTGGTCCCACATAATGCAAGCGTTAGGGAACCTGGAATCGCCGTCATAAATTTTGCGTATAATAAAAAGCGACCATCTGATAGAATACTACAAGGTTCGGCACTCGAAGTGTAACCAACTACAGACCGCTCACGCAGCTGATGGACGAGCATCATCTGTCTGTAAGTTGGCTAAATGACAGTCCAGACTATTGTGCGGAAGCAATTTGCCGAGAGTAAACGAAAAAAAGAAAATCAGTAATTGATTTCAAACGCAATAGTGTGATTGCATTATATTTAGCTGGAAAATCACAACTACCGATTGTTCGTGAGGTCGAGCATCTTAAAGTAAATAAAGTTTTTGCTTATCGCACCATTACTCGTTACAATGATACTGGTAGCATCGCGAAACGTCATGGAGGTGGTCAACCAAAGACTGCAACGTCACGTGAAATAGTTCAAAAAGAGAAGAAGCGACTTGCGGGAAATCCACGACGAAGAGCCAATCAAAAGGCGAAAGAACTGAAAATATCTGACACCGTACTATCCGCCGCATACTGAAAAATGATCTCAAAGTCGAGGCTTACAAGATTCAAAAGGCGCATGATCTCATACCAAAGCATCAAGACTTGAGAGAGCGAAAGAGTTGCTTCGCTTGACCGAAAGCGGTCAATTTTCGAACATTTTTCAAATTGAGCAATTCGTAAACTCCCAAAACGATAGGGTTTATCGGACCGACTGTTCGTATCAGAATTTTAGTAATCGATTGACCACCATGAGGCAGCACCCGCATCAGGTAATGGTTTGGGCCGCTGTAATCGCAGATGAGTGCTCTCCAATCATTTTCATAGAGCCCGGCGTCAAGGTAAATGCGAAATATTAACGGGGAAGTATTCTGGAGGTTGTTTTGAAGCCGTGGGCAGACAAACATTTTGGTAGCAGACCATGGCAGACGTTTCAACAGGACTCGGCACTGTCTCACAAATCTCGAGTGAACCAAGACTGGCTTATTCTCTTTGGGCAGCTGGCCCATTTCGGAGAGCAAGGTCCGAACTAAAAGATTCACCAGTCTCGAAGCGCTGAAAAAAGCAAAAGCCATTGTCTGCGAGTATGCCAAAATACCTGCAATTCAAATTCGGGCAGCTTGCGATTCGTTTCTGGACCGTCCAGGTAAAACGTGTCATATCGAGCAAACGTAAATTGATTCTTAATTCCGTTTTATTTTCACATATTTATATATTAAATTGAATAAAAGGAAATGGATGGTATTGATCTGGACAACCTTTATTTTCAAAAAGACGGCGCTACGTGCCACACAAGTAATGAAACCATTGATCTTTTACGGAAAAAGTTTCCAGACCGTGTTATCTCTCGAAGAGGTGACCACAATTGGCCACCGAGATCTTGTGATTTAACATCCTGTGACTTTTTTCTTTGGGGCCACTTAAAAGGGAAGGTCTACGCCAACAGCCCAGGGTCGATTCAATACCTCAAAGATGGAATTGGTAAGGCTATCGAGGACATAGTGCAGCCACTTTGCAATTCGGTTATGGAAAATTTCATGAAAAGGATATTGTCCTGTAAGCGTGGTCCTGGTGGTCATTTGCCTGATGTTATTTTCCACTATTAACGGCATTCCTTCCTTTTTATAACGAATTAAACATCCGATTATTTATATTAAAAACTAGGATTTTTCTTTGAATATCAAAATAACACCTTTTATATGATAACCCTAACCAAAGATTTATGTATATGTGTAGAAATAATTCAAAATGTTTCGAAAACCTTCGGGTTTTTCTTAATGGAATTCACAGATTTCAAATGTTTGTCCTAAGCGGACAGTATTTACAATGTATGCATGTACGTATGTAGATATATATGCATATGTGTTACTCAACTAATCACCCACATGTGTCCATATGAGCATTGCCTTTCTTCTTTGATTCCTTTCTCCAGCTCCTTCCTCTGCGCAGAAACCGCAATCTGGTAATTATTACTTACCGCCAGTACATACATATAAATATGTGCAATGCTCGTGAATGTGCTTCTGTCTGGCAGCTTCACCTTGGGAAATCCCCTTAATTATCTCTTTATGGAATTTCGAGTGCGCTCTCTTTCGTTAGCCGAACAAAAATGTAAATAATTCCGAAGTACTGAAAATCTTCAGGTACGGTAAAATAAATTATTTCAGGCATAACAAACTTACGTACATACATATTGATATTTCCTAAAAGAATATAATAATAATTTGCTAAACGAATACGAGTCTAAGCATATGAAATGGGTAAAATTTGCTCTAGTTATATAATTCGTACGAGTATATTTTTCTACAAAAATTTTCTTTCAACAAATCTTTTTCAACGTTCCCCAACATTTTTGAACTAAAATATTGATAATTATTTTGACGTCAAGAAAAAATTTAGAAACTACGGGAATAAGTTTCTGCCCTCGCAAAAGGGGTGTCGCTGCTGATACTATTTTTGTGTTCGCTCTAGTAATTTACTGAAAATGTTCAGTGTATAAGTTAACAGCCAAGTCATCGAACTTCCCTCGCAATGAAGTCACCGAGCGACCCGCGCGCAAACAATGTCGTTGAACCCGACCACATATGCAACATAAACAAAGTAATGTGGGTCAAAGCAACGGCCAGTCGTTTCCGTTATGTCGCAAGCGTTGGAGTTCTGACCGAAATGTGCTGAGTCGGTCTTACTGACCACACACAAACCCATGGCATAATCTTTATATATTTATTATGTATTTAAGTTTAGATCCATGTTTTGTGTTTATGTACTTAGCTTTAGTCTTTTATACTCTACTTACTTATAATCAGTTTTGCCAAGACAATGGTGTAATAAAGAACTCATCACTGCTCCATAGAAGAAGCCTGAACCACTATATAACTTCCATAGAAGAAAGCTGAACCACAATGTAACCATTGTGTAATAAGGAACTCATCACTGCTCCATAGAAGAAGGCACAACCACAATATAACTTATATGTGAGCTCTCGATCGCAGTAGTTGACATTCGTTTGAAGCGTAAAGATTCCTTTTTTTTGTCTGACGTCAAAAATGTATATGGTCCGGGACCCAGGGGTCATTTTGACCTCATCATTTCATGCCGACTGATTTTAATACTGAAAGCAGACGCCATCCAATGGATGACGAAACCAGCCGTCACCCGGTCCAGTAGCGGTGGGTACGTGCGTGGGATGCTGCGAAACGTGTCGAAAACAAATTTTAAAGAACTCTTTTATTACCGGCTGAAATCTTGTTTGTGTATTGTTGACATTTAGTAGAATAAAAAAAATAGTCAGCTGCGCCGTAGAGGGGGGGCAATACGTCAGCTGAACGCAATGACACATTTTTGCTTCGGCTGACGGTCTTCCCACCGCTATAAACGCAGCTGATCATCATTATTATATTTTCATATGTATTCAAAATTATGTAAAAAAATTTCAATCGGCATAAAGTAGTTTTACTTTTCAATTTTTTTTACAAGTTCACCTGTTTGTTCAGTTGACGTGTTTTCCCCCTCTACCGCGCAGCTGACTATTTTTTTTATTCTACTAAATGTCAACAATACATGAAAAAAATTTCAGCCGGTATAAAATGAGTTGGGAGAATTTTTTTTTCGACACGTTTCGTACCCTCCCACAATCACACCCACGCGGGTGCGCCAGCTGACGTTCACTTTCGTTATTCATGAAAACTAAATCACATGTATAGTCAAAAAATTAACGGTATAAAAACGCAGTCCAAAATCGACCCCTGGCTCCCGTACTACTAAGTGCGTCCCCAAAAAACAGCATTTGCGGGAAGTCATGCTTCATTATTACCTTTTAAAGAAAAGTGCAGCTGAAACGTGTCGTATATTGATCAATATTTACGGTCATCAAATACAAATTGTAAAGAATGGTTTCGACGTTTCCAAAGTGGCACTTTTGACGTGTGTAATAAAGAACACGAACGGGCACCGAAAAATGCGAAATTCGAAAATACTCAACTACAACAATTATTGGATGAAGACGCATGTCGAATCCTTGATGGTATGTCTAAAGAGTTGGATGTTGACAGGTCAACCGTTGGTAAACGTTTGCACGCGATGGGAATAGTCCAGAAAGTAGGTAACTGGGTGCCACATCAATTCAAAGAGAGGAGGAGGGATATCGAGAGACGTTTGATGACTTGTGAGATATTTTTCGAACGGCAGAAAAGAAAAATTAATCTATTATAATAACCCTAACCATTGAAAATGTTGGAGCCTGCCAGGGGAACCAGATCCGTCTACAGCATAAAAATAGAGCTCCTTAAACCATCTGAAACCATCACTGGCGATCGTTACCGACTGCTGCTAATGCATTCAAATCGAGCTCTCAAAGAAAAGAGGCTGGAATGGGACGGTTGACATGTCAAACAGATTTTGCTGCATTACAACGTCAGACCACATATTGCTAAATCGGTCCGGAAATAATTAGAGGGTCTGGATTGAGAAATCTTGCCCCACCTGCCGTATTCCCCTGACATTGCACCTTCGGATTACCATCTGTTCCCAATACCGATGAATGCAGCCAGGCCTTATTGGAGAGCGGTTCACTTCTTACGAGAGCATCGCAAACTGGCTCAATGAATGGACTCAAAAGAGCTCGAATTTTTCGGCTGAAAGATGGAGTAAAGTTTTAGCTTCCAATGGCACATAGGTTGTCAAAAAACTCTTGCGGTATTTTTATTGAATTTTCAATTGTTCATAAAATTGGTTATAATAATGCGATTTAAGTCAAATATGCGCCGTTTTGTTCGATGACGAGTTCCCAACGAGATGCCAACTTCATAATGCCCCTCTTATAGAAGCTCGCTTCCCTATTGTCAGAAAACTCGGAGAGCCAATTTTCACAGGTCTCTCTTGTGGACAACTTCCGACTACCAAGCTCGTTCGCCATGGACAGAAATAGATGGTAATCACTTGGTGCGGGATCCGGACTATACGGTGGATGCAAAAGAACCTCCCATCCGAGCTCGCGGAGCTTCTGGCGCGTCACCAAAGATGTGTGTGGCCTGGCGTTGTCCTGATGGAAGACAATTCGGCCTCTGTTGATCAAAGATGGCCTCTTCTGCATGAGTGCTGCATTCAAGCGGTCCAGTTGTTGGTCCAGCAGCTCATAGTGGATGATTCCCTGCCAATACCACCAAACACACAGAAGAACCTTCCTGGCCGTCAATCCAGGCCTGGCCACCGTCTGGGCAGCTTCACCGCTTTTCGACCACGACCGTTTGCACTTCACGTTGTCGTAAGTGACCCACTTTTCATCGCCAGTCACCATCCGCTTCAAAAACGGTCTCTTTCGATCAATTCTGCGATTTTATCGCAATTTTCGACGACTGGCCTTCCGGACCGTGGCACATCTTCGATCACCTCTGCACCAGAACGAAAACGTTGAAACCATCGTTGTGCGGTGGAAATGGAAACTGTATCGGGTCCATAAACTGCACACATTTTATTGGCAGCATGAGATGCATTTTTGCCTTTATCGTAGTAGTACTGTAAAATATGCCGTATTTCCTCTTTATTTTGCTCCATGTTTGCGACGCTATAACTCACGAACGACTAAAAGCAAACAACAATTAATTAAACAGGTGTTAGCACGTGAAAAGGGCTTTCCAAAAAGCTCTAGCGTGAACCGATGCGACGAATACAACTAGAACTACGCGCTTGCAAAGACAAGCTTGCGGAAATACCGCAAGACTTTTTTGACAACCTTTGGAAATACACTATAGATAAATAATATATATGTATATAATTGGCGCGTACAACCTTTTTGGATGTTTGGCCGAGCTCCTCCTCCTATTTGTGGCGTGCGTCTTAATGCTGTTCCACAAATGGAGGGACCTACAGTTTCAAGTCGACTCCGAATGGCAGATATTTTTATGAGGAGCTTTTTCATGGCAGGAATACACTCGGAGGTTTGCCATTGTTTGCCGAGGGGCAACCGCTATTAGAAAAATGTTTTTATTAATTTTGCTTTCACTGAGATTCGAACCAACGACCTCTCGGTGAATTCCGAATGGTAATCACGCACCAACCCATTCGGCTACGGCGGCCGCCCAATGGCACTTAGTTCACATAATATAATATACATTTGGTATTATTTAATTGTTTGAATAATTCGTAACTTCGGCTAAGATAGGGCGAAAACTTATTCCCGTGCCCAATATTTTTCGCAAATGATGCCGAAAAATACTCAGTGGGAACGGAGTAGTATTACCAAAAAAATATTTGTGTAAGCTTTTCACCAAAGATACGGGCCAGCCGTTAATCCCTGACATAAACGGATATAGGAAACTAAAGCACTAAACATTGATACTGATCTACTAGAATTTCGATCAAATTTATATGTTTTGATATGATAAGGTTCCAAAAGTAAAGGGGACAGCTACATGCAAAATTCCGAAAAAAAATTTTGTTTTCATAAAATGTTCATATAATCCTTTAAGAAAATGTCAAAAAAATTTTTAGAACGTAGATTCTAGTATTTCTTATATTATAGATCGTACACCGTGACGACTCTATTCTTTGCGTTCGAGCGCTGGGAGAGGTATAGTTACATTGCCGACTTTAGACGCATTTTTCTCAAAACTATATTTTTCGAATTGGCGTACACGATAACTCGAAAAGTTATTGACCGATTTCTCTAAAATTTTGCACACATCTTTTTTATGATATTACTTTCTACGTGTTTTAAGTTTTCGAAAATTCTAAAAAATATTTTTTTCGAAGCAAAAATAGTGGGAAAATTCGCCCCAAATTTCATTTTTGTTTTGGAAGCATTTTATTCCGCGAATTTGTTTTTGATTTCCCTTTTTTAATTCATATAGAAATTATGACATTAATAAACAAAAAAAATATTGGTTTTTTGTATTCAGGTCACTGACGCCGATGCTACAACGCCCGCCGATTGAGAAGCCCCGCTGCGACCTTCCTGGAAGAATTGAGTGTCCATTCGCCATTTCAAATGATTAAAATAAATAAAAAAAATGTCTGTATTATTTTAATGTAGGTATAAATAAACTGTATGCCAAGTTTGAAAAACTGTATGCCAATTTTGAAAAAAATATATATTGACTTCTTCATTTGAAATAATTTTAATGAAAATCAGGGAAAGTATGGCCGTTTACAGGTATCTGCCCCCTTAATGAGCTTTTTTCAAATCTTCGTAAATCCGTTTGTGGTCGTTCATCATGATGGTCGGCAGCATAAATTTTTTGAGAATTCTGATATTTGGTGCGAGTATTTTGTGAGCTTCAGTATTTGTAATCATGATGCTCAAGCCAAGGCTAAATTTGATTTAAGTATTTCTATATATTTCTGCAAGCAACAGAGAGGACTTTTGCACTTTACGCCTACTGCATATTTCCCAAGTTGAAAGCTGCATTAAGGGGAATAAGATTTGAGTCCGTTGAAGCTTTGAATGAAACAGCGTCATTCGTCCTGAAACCGCTGACTATAGAAGAATTGCACGAATGTATGCACATATGTACGTTGAAGGTGATAATGAGTAAATATTAACAATCAAAATTAATCACCCTATCGGTAAATTTATAATTTGTCCAAATTTGACGTAGTTGTTTTTTTTTGGCCTTAGCTCATTCGGAGCTCTCCACGCACTCGCTTGTTGCCTGTATTGCGTGTCGTACTCATAAATCCACGTCTCGACTCTATGATGCGTTTCACGAATGTTGGTTGGTTCAGCCTTGAAAATCATGTCTTCGGCGATATCAACACGGCCCCTTTTTCGCATGAAATTCAGGTCCTTTGGGGCCAACACGGCGCAAACCTAAATCATTAACTGCAATATACTGAACGGGTCCATAAGCAATGTTCAACTCCTCTGCCAGCTTTTTGATAGTCTGGTGGTAATTTTGCTGTTATTAATCAACTTGTCTTTCACTTTGTTGAAGTTTTCATCAGTTTTCGATGTCGACGGCTGGCCACTACGTTCATCTTCCTTGAAGGACTCACGACCTCTTCTGACAACAGCCTCTGCTGACTAACAAAATAAAAAAACAGAGCTCAAATCAGTTGACTTAGAGTGCCAACGGTAGGCGTCTTCGCGCATTCTTTCTTAGGTGTTTGACCGAGCTTCTTTCCCAGTTTGTGGTGTGCATCTTGATGTTGTTCCAAAAATGGAGTGCCCCACAATTTCATGTCGTCTCCGAACGGCAGATGGTTTTTTATGAGGAGTTTTTTTCATGGCAGAAATACGCACGTAGATTCGCCATTGCCTGCCGACGGGAAAAGCTCTAGTATCACTCGTTTTATGCCGACTATGAGATGTTGGGATTAGTTTAAATATTCATAAATTCGTAAATTATAGTTCAATATTAGCCACTTCCATTATCCATAAAATCGCAGTGAAGCGTCGCTAATGGTGATAGGTTGTTTGCATTGCCGATACAATCGATTTCACATTTAATACATTCGCGAATCCAAAACGCTGTAATACTGTATGTTAGAGTAGGTTAAATTTTACGATTATATGTATGTATGTATGTACCCACCTTGAGTAGATAAAAGCCATTCAATTCGCTTACATCATTTCTTTTCCATTAGCCATTGTTCGTGTGTTCTTACAAATAATGGCTCTTTAATTGCGTAAAAGCGTATTAAAGTGCAAACTTGATTTAAAATCATTGCGGTTTTCGAAAACCCTAATTATGATGCCTGGAATTTCTATTTAGCCGGAAATACTTCAAAAAGCTCCATCAAATGGCTTTGCGCTGTAGGAACATCAATTTGTGCTATGGGCTTTTGTGTGTGCATATGGGTATAAGCCCTGCAGGGAAATCCAATGGTAACGAATTGCCATGCATTTAGTGACTTTAGAAGCAATAACAATTTCTTTACTTTTTGCTTATAAGCAACTGGTGAATTTTATACCAAGTTGTCATAGGAGGTCTCTATTGTCTCTCGTTGCGTTTTTTTCCAATAGTTCGGAATGCATGACGTTTTCTTTAAAATTTTCTTTAAATTAGATTTAAATTTTGTAAATTATATTTATGAGAAACAAAATTGAGCATCAGCGAATCATACCGGAGATCTTAGCTTCAATTTTTGTAAAAAGCAAATTAATTTTCATTTTTATTGTTTTTCTTAAATGGTCTCACATGCACTCTCAGCGTCAAAAGAAAGGTTACACCACGTGTGGATAAGTTTTGACTATTTTTGTAATTTTTATTATTTTTTTATAAAAATATATAAATCAAAGCAAAATTTCGAACTTTACAAAAAGTGGGTGAAAGCTTGGCAAATTTTCATCGAAATTTCTAACTTTTACTCAGTATTTTCAGAAAAATTTCGGAGACGCAGTTCTATAGGTCATTGAAATTTGGTAGGATAAAAAGCAAGCTTCAACTGGTTCAAAAATTCCGTTGATTTTTTACAATTTTTTTCTGGTGACTATGTTGGCTGTCTTCTTCTCTCAAAAATTTCAAAAATCGGTGTGATTTTTAACCCCTTGAAGCCTGTGTTTTCTTCTTTCTGACAAACAGTTTAAAATTTTTGGCCCAAAATAATAATTGAAATTAGTCGTCCGCCGTAGCCGAATGGGTTGGTGCGTGACTATCATTCGGAAGTGCGTAGGTTCGAATTTCGGTGAAACACCAAAATGATAGAAAAAGTTGTCCTCAAAGCGGTCGCCCCTCGGCAGGCAATGGATATTCTCTGAAGTATTTCTGCCAAGAAAAAGCTCCTCATAAAAAAAATTTGCCGTTCGTAGTCGGCTAAAAACTGTAGGTCCATCTACTTATGGAAAACGATCAAGACGCACACCAGAAATTGAAGGAGCAGCTCTGTCAAACACCCAAAAAGGGTGTAAGCGTCAAATATTAATATATACTTTTTGATTAAACAAATAATCAAAATTTAACAATAAGGTGTACTATTCCTTTTGGCGTTGACTTTTTATTTGATGAGCTTAAGGCCTGTTTAACAACAGAATAACAAATAAAGTTTTTCTTTTACTCATTTTTTGAGACTGCGATCTCAGTCAAAAGTCATAATAAGGTACCCTGGGCTATGCCTAGACGTTTGCTTAATTTATATTTCATATAATTACAATGTAAAACAATAACTGGAATTTATTGAACTCGAATGAATCATACCATCTTATGGCACGAGAAGGGCAATCGTCTCCCTTTACTTTTGGAGACAAATGCCGCTACTCACCACAGTTGAGGGAATACAGACGGTTGCACACATTGCGGTATCGCTACTCATTTTTCAGCGAATTTGAAAGAATCAAATGCTGAGCTCTCATAATTGAAGAGTCCTTATACAAGCAACATTTTTGTTTCTACTCACCTTCTTATTACTTTCATTACGCATTATTACAACTGTACGCAACTTTTCATTTTTATTCATAAGGTCAGGTCTGGCTATCCAACCATGTTTGGCTATCAGCTGTGGTGAAAGAACAAAATTGTGAGAGCAACCTCGGCTACCACGTCATCGAGGATTCGGCAGCAGAATTCTGCCCGCTTATTTCTTACGTATTCAAATACTCGTCCAATCAGTCGCTGTTGAAACCATTAGATGACTAGATGCGAAACTCTTTTACTCGTGAGAGCGCTGTCAAGATATCGATTTTTTTAACTTTCGTGAGTGATGCCACACAAGGAGAACTGTTTTTGTTATTTATCTATCAGCAGTTTATCTGTCTAGGGAGTGGCAGTGCTGCCAAGTATTGAAACGAGTTCCTAGGGGCGCTCTCACATCAAATGAGAGAGTTTCGCATCCAGCCATCTATGGTTCAGATGGCAACGTAGCGAAATTAGCAAATACTGTGTTGAGTTTTTTCGCATATCACCAACATAATCTCAGTTTTTTCGTAAACAAACCACTGTCATGACTCTGATTACGTCACCCAATCAGCTGATTCTTTCAAATTCGCTTCCGATCAAATTCCGGTTGAAGGTAACTAGTCCCTCCAGTGAAAAATTTAGCAAATTTCCTTGGTCTTCAAAAAAATAGTCGCCAAGATATTTGGCACGGTTTTTTTGAAGTGCAGGACATTCAAAGAGGAGGTGTCGTATGAAATAGCAAAAATGGTAATACATTCATCAATCTTCCCGATTTTGCGGTTTTTTTTATAGCGCAGATCTCAGCTTGGGAGTCTAAAGGAGCAATTTAAGGATAATTGTTCCGAGTATACTCCTGATCCAGTGGCTGAGTAACTTTTGCTCATAAACATAAATAGAAGAAAGCATAGGCAAGTATGTACATATGTATGTATGTCCGTATGTAAATGAAGAAAAATTGTATGCATGCATAATAAATTTAAGTGTAGTTTGGAAAATCTCGTTGCAATATTGTCAAAATATGAAAGCTGATATTTAAGCTTGAAAAATGAGCATAACTGCATTTTATAATATTTATTTTCCTGCATTGCCGTGTGCATACGTTTTCTTTGTGTGTGAATAATTAAATTTTGATTAATCTTTGGGATATTTATTTGCCGACTCTTTTCGATGCCAGGTTTGAATGAATTTTATATTCCAATCACTTTCCTAGTGCAAAATAGCACCATTCGAAAGAATGGATATTAGATATTTTTTTTTATACAGGCATCTGTATGTACGAGGTGTGTTCAAATAGTATCGCGAATTTTGAATTTTCGCAGGTTACGTATATTCGAATTTCGAGTTTTTTGTGGCGATATGTTGGTACTCATGTCTCTCACTCATGCCGACGAGTTCGGCCATTTTGAATGTTCAGTTAATTGTTGACAGCTGCTTTGCTTGCATGTGTTTCGGCTTGTCTTCGATTGGTACCTATTCAAAAAGATGGGTCAAAGAACCTGTATCACATTTTGTATGAGAAACGAAATTAAGTGCGAGGATGCATCCCGAATGTTGACTGTGTCATACGGAGAAGCTATTTTGGACCAAAGCAACGTTTATCGGTTGTACAAAATGTTCTCAGAAGGCCGAGAAGATGTGAACGACGAAAAGCGTGCCGGACGGTCGAGCACTTTAACAAAAGACGAAAAAATTGATGAAGTGAAGAAAATGGTATTGGCCAATCGTCGAATCACCGTTAGAGAAGTTACTGAGGACCTAGACATGTCGACAGCATCACATGAACACTGCCAATGGTATGTTGGACTCTATCCGCGACCACCCAAAATTTGCTCCAGAGGGTCATAACTGGTGACGAATCGTGGTTTATGGTTATGATGTGGCAACCAAAGCTCAACCATCACATAGGAAGCTGCCGCACGAACCAAGACCGAAAAAAGCGCGCCAAGTTCGGTCGAATGTAAAAGTTTTGCTTACCGTTTTCCTCGATTGCGGGGGCGTTGTGCATCATGAGTTCGGGCCACAGGGTAAAACGGTCAATAAGGAATATTACCTTCAAGTTATGCGCAATTTGCGCGAAGCAATCCACCCGAACGCCCGAATTTGTGGAAGAACAAAAATTGGCTCTTGCATCACGATAACGCCCCTGCTCACACATCGTTGTTTGTGCGCGACTTTTTGGCCAAAAACAAAACACTAATGATGCCACAGCCCCGGTATTCCCCAGATCTGGCCCCCTGTGACTTTTTCTTGTTCTCGAAACTGAAGAGGCGCATGAAAGGACGACGCTACGCTACGATTGACGAGATAAAGACGGCATCGAAGGAGAAGTTGAACAAGATAAAAAAAAAATGATTTTTTGAAGTGCTTCGAAGATTCGGAAAAACGTTGGCACAAGTGCATAATATCTCATGGGGACTACTTTGAATAGCACAAAATATATATTAATGAGAAAAGAAAAATAATTTTTGAAAAAAAAACACAAAATTCGCGATACTTTTTGAACACACCTCGTATGTACTTGCAACGTTTGAGTGCTTTGACAACTACTAACTGGTCTAATAAATGAGAAACCAAAGCGGTGCAAGAAAAATATGTCCAGTTGGAAAGAACAGTTTCTTTAAAAACTTCAAAGCTCAGTTGCATTTTATTCTTCATTTTCAGCTCAAGCAAGGAACTCATGCACTCCATATCTATCCCCAAAGATGTGCGCTCACATTGTAAATTGTGATAAACTGTGTTGATATGAAGGCATCCCCGAGCCAGAGACAAGATTCTGTAAATGTCCGGGAACCGTAGACTGACATCCATATCGTTTAGCTTTGAGCTATTCGTGGAAATGGCCGCAGACTTTGGAGGAGTCGGTTTCTCTAATGAAAGCGTGATCAGCAAAATTCATATTTAGAGTTCCGTTATTAAAAAATTTAAATATTCCTAACACATGTGCTGAAAAGTCGCGGGTCTTACAAAGAAAGCACGCTTTTTTTGTTCAAAATTAGCTTTATTTATCAACGTTAGTTCCATCAAGAACAACGCAATCATTCTATCGCCGCTCTAACATTTCAATACCACTTTTGTAGAGCGATTTATCTTTTGCCTCAAAATAGGCCCCTCAGTTTCAGCGATAACCTCTTTATTTGAGTAAAATTTTTTGCCGGCGAGCATTTTTTTAGGTCTGCGAATATCGTGGATGTGGGAGCAATTCGAAATTGAATTCATGAAGTTTTGTCATTGCTTTGATTGACTTGTGACACGGTGCGTTGTCTTTTTTTTTTTGTCAATAGTGAACAAACGCGGCACCCACTTTGAACAGAGCTTTCTCATATTCAAGTGCTCTTCCAGTATACAGCCAAGACGTTCTTTTGATATGTTTACGGCTTCAGCTAACTCACGCAAATTCATTTTTGGATCACTCAAAACGATTTTGTGGATTTTTGTGATGTTTTCTGGTGTTACCGAATCATTTGGACGTCCACTGCATCATCGGTGATCGATGATCCATTGTTTTTAAAATAACTAAAGTAACGTCCCTCTTAGCACAATAACTAACAAACTAATGAATAGAACGTCATGAAGCTGTCTTTTTAAGGTTAGTACAAACTGAAAAAGGGATGAATGCAATAAAACTAGTGTCATCTATGTGCTATGCACGGGACTTTTCAACCCATGTATTAAATAGGCGTATCCTTTTCACATTCCGTTTGTGAAAAACGAGTTGAAGCAGTGTTTCCATTGCACATCCCAAGAGACCAAATATGTCACGAGTATCTGCAACTAAATATTTGAAGAAGTCGAAGACATTCATAAAAAATGGGTGCAACGGTAAACCGATTTTAAAAGTGTTTACGACTTGCTTGAACGGGGAAAATACCTCTCCAAAGCACATCTCCGAACTTATAGTTGCTTGAAGCTGAAACAGTTTTAAAGAACAGTGGTTTTAAAGTATCCAAAGACGCTATTCGAGGATGTTTACGTGCAGAAGACCTTAAATTTCGGAGCACATTGAAAACTCCGATGCTCTCAATGACTCCGATGCTCCTCAGACTTGCTTGGGTTATAGCAAACTCAGTACAGAATTGGGCCAACGTAATATTCAGGAAGGATCTTCCTTTTGGAGAATGAAAGGAGAATCTTCCTTCCCGGCGAATAGTTGTGTACGTCGGTCCTGGTGTACTGCTGATATTCGACAACTTCAACGAACTGTTAAAGTTCATGTTTGGGGCTGCTTCTTCGGAAAAGAATTCAACCGTTTATTTGTGTTCACAGCCAATTAGAATGTAATTTTGATGAATAAAACTTCCCAAAAAGCTTTATTACCACCAACTGCGAAGATATTTGGCAGACCTAGCCAATTTTGGATTTTAGAAGAGAACAACTATCCCAATCATCGAAGCCGAAGTTGTGTAATGTGGAAAAAACAAGATGGAGCTCCGTGAGCTTTTCCCGCACTTTTCTCCCGGGAATCCTTGTGGAGAAGTAAACGCGTTGGATTGCGTAGTCCTGCTCCCGGAAGTCTACTGGTATAACATCCAGAACTGTTGAGTATCTAAATCTATGGTCTCTTCAGGCCATGTTGGCAGTCAATTCAGTTGCGTTATGATTCAGACCCCACTGTTCTCATATGTGTGTAAGGCTTCAGAGTTAAGGAAAATTATCCGACTTTGGGGGTATTGTAAATATGTTTCTAGTTCTGCTCTCGAAAGGAAGTTTTCTGAGGCTTCTGGGGCTTCGAACCTGTGCACTTCCGAGTAGTAGTCACGCACCAAATAATAATATAGCGAACAAATGTTAAGAACTTTTTTTTGCGCGTACATCCATTTTGCGTGTTTGCCCGAGCTCCTCCTCCTATTTGATGTTGTTCCACAAAATGGAGAGACCTACAGTTTCAAGCCGACTCCGAACGGCAGATATTTTTTATGAGGAGCTTTTTCATGGCAGAAATGCACTCGGAGGTTTGCCATTGCCTGTCGAGGGGCGGCCGCTATTAGAAAAATGGTTTTCTTAATTTTGGTGATTCACCGAAATTCGGACCTAAGTTCTCTCTGAATTCCGAATGGTAGTCACGCATCAACCCATTCGGCTGCGTTGGCCGCATTTTTTTTTTTAATTCACTTACATATACATACACACCTACAAGAGTAAGCGTACATCCTGCTCATTTTATTAATGTATTTCATAGTTGCAACTTCTTTAATCTGCCACTGAAAAAGCAGATTTTTGCATGCTTAACAAATTTGTATGCATTGAAATGTTTTTCACTCATCCAATGTTTATCAACTCCTTTTTTCAATAGCACTAACATAATTTAAACCACGCTTGCAGGCAGATATTAATTGGAAACGGTGTGGCGTGCATATCCAACCAAATGCCATTTCCGGCACCAAAACCGACCGGAAGTGGCAGGTAGTACCTCCGCCACGTTCTTTCAACATCAGTCGCCTATTTTTAGTTATTTCACTGTTGCTGCATTTCAATTTAGTTGTAAATTAAGCTGTGCAAGTGTAAAAATGGCAAAGCAAGCAAACAGAATGAAAAAATGCTATGAATTCGTGGTACACATAATATTTCCAAGTACTTAGTTTCCCCATACCCATAAGGCAGTTTGTTGCTCACCGAGTTCTTGCTTTTAGTTATTGCTTATCTGAATACTTTTGGCTACGTTTTTGTGTAAATTTTTCATTTATTTTTCGTTTTTGTATTGTATATGAGGCGATTGGTGTTGCAGTTTGCGAATTCTTCCATTTTGCATTTTGCTTTTTAGATGGTTGCGCGTTTTGTTTAAGCAACAAGTTTTAAAAAAGTTTTCGGTATTTGGACAATTCTTAGGCAGCCAAAAAAGTGGTATCTTGCCATTATTCACGCTTTTTTTTATCTAAACGAAATGCTGACTCCCCGCTTGTGCTTCATTGTTCGAGCTGTAAGTAGAATCAGCAGTAATTACAGCAGCTGTCGTTGCAAAAAGCGGACAAATGCAAATAAGTAATTTCGAAAAGGATTTTAAAATGAAGTGGGAATTATTAAAACACAATCAAAGCTTATTTCTACAAAAGCATAATCATCACAGCAGATTCCGGAAGCGCTGCACAGAATCTTCAACACAATTTCGAACCGAAAATTTTAACAAAACCAAATTTAAATCTTAAAATTTGTGTAAAAATTGGCTGACAACTCAGTTGGCTAGCAGCCTTACCTGCTTAAAACGCAATCTACATACAGGAGATAAAAATGTGCAATGCATTGCAAAAATTTAACGCAGTAATTAAAGTCGTCAAGCGCATCTGTATGTGTGTATAATATAAGTGTACGCACCTCGGGAATCAGTAGAAGGATAGCCAGGCACTTATTTGCATTTATATAAATTGTTTCAGGTGTCGCTCATAATTGCTTTGCGCGTATTACCGCTCAGGTCTACAGATGTTAATATCAAATAATTTTTCAGCATTGGCCAAAACTATGCAGCTGCTATATACAGGGTCTTTCAACTTCGAGTTTCTTTTGTTGGGGAGTAGCATCACGCTGTCTTTGGGGAAATTAGACGGATACAAATAATTTTTTTAACAAATAATTAGATCTGAGATAGTTTTCCAGGGGACTGCTGCATTGTGGTCGTGATGAGAACAGCAACTTTTATTCGAAACAAGTAAATGAGGACTTTTGTTAAGGTTTGTTAAAATATCTACAGAGTGACGTAGTTGGTTGTTTGAAAATAAAAAATACGCAATGTGGAGCATTTAAGTTCCCCGCTCAGAACTTTAGCTAAAAAATATATAATAAAAATAAAAACAAAAAAACTCACGTCACTCTGTCTAAAATATAGTTAAGAAGCCGTGTACCAATTTTAAAATACAAGTTTCGGGTTAAATTTTTTTTGCATACGAGAGTTGCCTTTTATGTTTTCCGTCCTGGTAACACTAGGAGTGAGCTATAAGTCGATATTATTTTTGGAAAAGTTTGGAATTTCTTAGCTTAAACTCACATACGAGGTGTGTCCAAAAAATATCGCGAATTTTGTGTTGTTTCAAAAATTATTTTTTTGTTCATTAATATCTATTTTGCCCCCTTCAAAGTAATCCCCATGAGATATTATGCACTTGTGCCAACGTTTTTTCCAATCTTCGAAGCACTTCAAAAAATCATTTTTTTTATCTTGTTCAGCTTCTCCTTCGATGACGTCTGTACCTCGTCAATCGTAGCGTAGCGTCGTACTTTCATGGGCCTCTTCAGTTTTGGTTATAAATAAAAGTTACAGAGGGCCAGTTCTGGGAAATACGGTGGCTGCGGCATCATTAGTGCATTGTTTTTGGCCAAAAAGTCGTGCACAAGCAACAATGTGTGAGCAGGTTCGTTATCGTGATGCAAAGCCAATTTTTGTTCTTCCACAAATCCGGGCGTTCTGGCAGATTGCTTTGCGCAAATTGCACGTAACTTGCAGGTAATATTCCTTATTGACCGTTTTACCCTGTGACAAGAACTCATGATGTACAACGCCCCTGCAATCGAAGAATACGGTAAGCAAAACTTTTACATTCAACCGAACTTGGCGCGCTTTTTTCAGTCTTGGTTCGTGTGGCAGCTTCCATTGAGATGATTGAGCTTTGGTTTCCACGTCATAACCATAAGCCCACGATTCGTCACCAGTTATGATCCTCTGGAGCAAATTTGGGTCGTCGCGGATAGAGTCCAACATCTCATTGGAAGTGTTCATGTGATGCTGTCGACATGTCTAGGTCCTCAGCAACTTCTCTAACGGTAATTCGACGATTGGCCAATACCATTTTCTTCACGTCATCAATTTGTTCGTCTGTTGTTGAAGTGCTCGGGCGCCCGGCACGCTTTTCATCTTTCATCAACATCTTCTCGGCCTTCTGAGAACATTTTGTACCACCGATAAACGTTGCTTTGGTTCAAAGTAGCTTCTCCGTATGACACAATCAACATTCGGAATGCATCCGCACACTTAATTTCGTTTTTCACACAAAATTTGATCCAGGTTCTTTGATCCATCTTTTTGAATAGGTACCAATCGAAGACAAGCCGAAACACATGCAAGCAAAGCAGCTGTCAACAATTAACTGAACATTAAAAATGGCCGAACTATTCGGCATGAGTGAGAGACATGAGTACCAACATATCGCCACAAAAAAATCGAAATTCGCGATACTTTTTGAGCACACCTCGTATAACAATTACGAGTTTTCTTTGTTCTTTTTGCAGTTAGTTGAAAAATTCATTTCGGCTAAAATATGGAATTAACTCGTGAAAATTTTCGTGTGATGATTTATTCCGATTTTTGACGTAGATTATAAGGCCGAGGAGAGCATTGATTAATTTACTCCGACTTTTGGTGTTGAAGGACCACATTTTGGCACTGTGGAACCCTGGCACTCCCTGGTACAATTGAATGCAAAAGTGTTTTAACTTCTAAGAAGAATATTTTCAAAAGCAATAAAGCCGTTTTACACCTTTTTTATTGCGTTCTAATTATTGGGCGCTAAATAGATAAGTAGAGGGCAACCCTCCTATCTGCTTCTCCATCGAGTGCGGCTAGTGAACAGTTGTGCAGTCACCTCTAGTGGTGTTACTAGTTATAATAGTTTTCACAGACCAATATTCTGTGCTGGACTTTAATTACCTCTTTTACGGTTCTCCAGCGCAATTGAAATAGTTTCAGTAAATTTTAGATTTCCTATTTTTCCTATTAAATGAAAAGAAACTCGACCTGGAAAGACCCTTTACATGCATGTTTGTGTGTGCTGAATTATTTGCTTGTACATATCTAAGGCAAACAGGCCTTTCGGGCCGGTCATTAGGAATTATCGTTTGCCTCTCAATTCCACAGCGGCCGTTGTTGAATTTTGATGCCACCATTAGAAATTATGCGCTTAATAACATAAACGTTGCTGTTGTCATATTAATTTAATTATGCAAATCTCATAATAGGTAAAATCCGTATAAATTAAATCCAATGAGCCGCAGTGCATACGTTATGATTGGAGTTTTCTGAACTACGAGTTGGAGGTGGTGTTGTTATGAAATTTGTTTAAATTTACTCAATTCGCATAAGTGGAATCAGCATAATTTTTATCTTTAATTATAGCAGCGAAGCAAAATTTAATTAAAACTCATCCTTGCCTGTGAATCCATAAAAATATTAGGTATGTGATCATCCAAAAACCTGGGGCGTTAATAGTTCGTGGTCAATGCCCAAGCGAATTGTGCGTTTTGTTTATTTAGCTGATCAGACAAAAGACAAAAAGACGGTCTGTCTGACTTTTGTTTAGATTTCAGATTTGATGCTCACTATGAAACATTAAATTTAAAAGAAAATTAATGTATTGTGGGAGGCAGCGGCAAACAGCCGACGCACCATCTTTTCGTCGACCTCAAAGCTGCATTCGACCGTACGGAAAGGAGTTTCCTGTATGCCGCGATGTCTGAATTTGGTATCCCCGCAAAACTAGATGACGTTGCTCAACACCAGCAGCGCCGTCAGAATTGGGAAGGACCTCTCCGAGCCGTTTGATACCAAACGAGGTTTCAGACAGGGTAACCCGCTGCCGTGTGACTTCTTTAACCTGATGTTGGAGAGCTCGCACCAGCCGCAGAACTTAATCGCTCAGGCACAATATTTTATAAGAGCGTACAATTGTTGGCATATGCCGATGATATTGACATCATCGGCCTTAACAACCGCGCTGTTAGTTCTGCCTTCTCCAAACTGGATAAAGAGGCAAAACGAATGGGCCTGGTGGTGAACGAGGACAAAACGAAGTACCTCCTGTCATCAAACAAACAGTCGGCGCACTCGCGTATCGGTACCCCCGCCACTGTTGACAGTTATGATTTCGAGGTTGTAAAGGACTTCGTATACTTAGGCACCAGCATTAACACCGATAACAATGCCAGCCTTGAAATTCAACGTAGAATCTCTCTTGCCAACAAGTGCTACTTTGGACTAAGTAGGCAATTGAGTAGTAAAGTCCACTCTCGACGAACAAAACTAACAGTACAAAAGGCTCTCTTCATGCCCGTCCTAACTTATGGCGCAGAAGCAAGCAGAAGGCGAATATCGCAGACGATGGAACGATGAGCTGTATGAGCTTTACGACGACATAGACAAAGCGCAGTGAATAAAGATCCAGCGGCCACGTTGGCAGGGCCATGTCGTCCGAATGGATACAAAGGCTCCGGCTCTGAAAGTGTTCGATGCGGTACCAGCTGGTGGTAGTAGAGGAAGAGGAAGGCCTCCGCTGCGTTGGAAAGATCAGGTGGAGAAGGACTTGGCTTCACTTGGTGTGTCCAATTGGCGCCGGTTAGCACGAGAAAGAAACGATTGGCGCGCTTTGTTAAACTCGGCCAAAATCACGTAAGCGGTTATCGCGCCAATTAAGAAGAAGAAGAAGTGGCAAACAGCCTAGTCTGTTTCTGCTATAAGAAAGTTTCTTATTAAAACCTTATGTTAAAACTGTGACTAATCCTATTTCGGAACGCAGTTCTCAAATAGGAAGTAACGTGCAAGCATCGTGCAGAGATTGAATTATTATTTTTGGAAGGTTTAAAAGCAAAGGAAATGTATGAACGGATGTTGAAAATGTATAAGGACAGTAATTTGATCTTGTTAGTGCTCAAAACCTCTCTTGTATGAGCCGACACGCGAGAGCTTGCATTGTCTTGGTGAAGAATGATTCACCTTCGGTGGTTGATTTTTCCTTAATTCTCCGAAAACTTCTGGCAAATATTTAAATGGTTGTAAACTACTCAGAATTGGCTATTTTAAGTATCTCCAGTAGTGCAGTTGCGACATGACCACATTGTGCTTCTTCTGCGAACAACTGGTCAATAAAAGAAATCATTTAAACTTTTAGGATATAATTAAGGCTTTCAGAAAAGTTTGAGAAATTGTCACCACACACAGAAAAATAATGAAATTATAAATGAAATTATAATATAACTTAATTTTAAATTTTTTTCCTTCACTTTGAATACTCTAAAATGTGCATAAGTAATTAATTATTACTCCATTGCAAAAATGTTTTGGAATTAGTAAATAGAGGAAACCCTAATCATCTTTTCTTTTCAATTCAAATATAACATTTTTTCTAGTTTCAATACTGAGAGTCGCACTCTTTACGAGCATGTACTGGAGCCCACGAAGAGACCTTTCGTCGCATCAAATGTGCTCTGTCAGCTCTCAAGCTGATCTCTAAAGTCTACCCATAAGTAAGTTTTATGCCTCTTGCCTCTCGCCAAATGTAATTATTTCAATAGGTATTGCGCAGACTGGTATATCCAAGGTAAAGTTCATAACCAACAAGACTGGCATCATAAATATGTTTTTGATGGCGTCATCTTTTTAATGAGTTAGTGCGCTGGAAGTTACATCCCCAGCTGACTTCCAGTGAGAGCTTGGTGACGTTCGGTTCAGTGGAAGCGAAACTATTCCGTCTAAAGTGTCAGTATGTTTGTGTCATCGGAACAAAAATGAGTTTCGAACAAAGAGCTAATATCAAATTTTGTTTTAAAATCAGTAAAATGTTTACCGAAACATTTGAATTGATGAAAAAAGTTTATGGCGATGATTGTCTATTTCGTGCCAGAGTTCATGATTGGTTTACACCTTGCAGAGATGGTTGTGAGGACATAAATGGCAATGAACATACGGGCCGCCCAAAATCAGTAATCACCGAAAACTCCATCGAAATTGTTCGTAAATTTATCAAAAATGAACCAAACACATCATTGAAATTCATGGAATCGGAGTTGAATATCTCCAAGAGATCGATTGATCGCATTTTAACTGATCATTTGGGCTTACAAAAGGTACGTGCATATTTCATTCCGCACAAGTTAACTGAGGAGCAAAAATTGCTCAGAATTCAACATTCGAAAGATCTCATTAAAGAAGCGATAAGGGACGAGAACTTCTTTTACAATATTGTAACTAGTAACAACCCAGACGAGCCACCACCCAAAAAATCGTATTTGGGGAAGTCGAAAATCAAGTTGATGCTAATTTGTTTTTACGACTCCGAGGGAATTGTCCACAAGAAGTTCGTGCCAACGGGCCAAACCGTCAATGCAATTTTTTATCTTGGCGTTCTGAAGCGTTTGTTCCATCGCATTCATCGGTTTCGCCCTGAATACCACGAAGGAGGAAGCTGGCGCTTATTGCATGATAGTACACGATCTCATGGATCCGCTCTTGTGACTGATTTTTTGACTATAAATCGCATTTTAACCATCAATCACTCACCGCGTTCGCCTGATATGGCTGCGTGTGACTTCTACCTATTTGAAAAATTGAATTTGGACATGAAAGGAAATCGTTTTAGATCTGTAGAGGCGATCCAAAAGGCTGGTACCGACATCCTGAAGGTATTTCGGTCAATGACCTGAAACACTCTTTCGAAAAGCTCTTACATAGACCGCGCAAAACAGTGTATCAAGGCCAGTGGGGACTATTTTGATTAAATAAACTCGAAGTTATCAGAACGAAGCCCTGTAGTTTCTATTATAGCCCAGTCTTATTTATTTTGTACTTCACCTTGTATGCATGTGTGTACCAATATTTGTGATACATACAACAATTTCTAGTACCGCATACCGCCACCGATAGCACTGATAGCGCCTTGCAATCAGACGCATTGAAAGGAAAGTCGCCAGAATCTTCATAAGCGCATATACGAGTATTTTTCATATATTAATAAAATATGCTTTCAAAATGTTTGCGGACTTCGTTTTCTCCTATCTAAATTATGTAATTCCAAGTTGTTATCTCTGATGGTGAATGGATCATTACGGTTGCTAAATTGCCATGCAGGTGAAAAGTTCTGTAACCTTTGGGTCATTTGCTTGTCCGCTGTGTTGGCTGCGCGACGTTGGCCGTTCGTTGACTGAGTAGCTAAATTCAGGTGTTGTTGATGTTTTTCCAACGCTAATGAAATTGTGGCGCGTGGCCAATGCCGACGGCAGCATTTATGTGGAATTGGTGGTGTATCTAAGATTTTGCCATAACATTCGCTTGCATGTGCGCCAAATGTGGACGCTTTTTACTTACATTTACAAACATATTATGTATTTAACATTTTAATATCCACTTGAAATGGTAAAAAATGCAAACAAATTCTTAAAATTATCTCAGCTTCTGAAAGTAATCAGTGGTTAAGCGTTTATAAGTGCGTTATTAGCATGGCTGAGCGCCAGAAGGTAGACACCAGTGTTGACAATAATGCTACTTACTTAAACATTCAACAACAAAAACAGCAAAAAAGGGAAAGCGCAATTTTATATGCCAAAGTTGGGTTCCTGATGGCACAAATGCTGTAACTTTGTAATGAGCATTTACTTGTTTCCAAGAATGGGATTGTAATTTTGCTTTATTAAAATTTTTATGTTCATTAATACTTCAAAACACTGCTTTGTGCACTTGGATGTAAAGTATATGTATATATTATATGTAAATATATTTATGGTTTTACACACACACTGCATACTAGGGATGTCGATTTTTTCGATTTTTTTGATCACAGGATTTTCGGGATCTTATTCTTATAGTATCGAAATCCCAAATTTAGTCCCGGAATTTAGATATTCACTATTTTGCCAAAGCTTAACACCAAAAAAACTGCATGAATATAGTTTGAGAAGCTCATTAACCATAAGGGAGGTGCAGGAAAGTGTGGACGAAATCCTCGTGGAGGAGATGTATTCATAAGGGATGTAAATCCGAACTAAAATTCGAAGGTATGCACTTTCGGCCAGGCTTAGTACTAGTCCATTGTGCAACCGAGGAACCCCTGATTGCGTGAAAAAGCGTCTAAACCAAGAGGATGGGAACAGCCAACGTTGGGCACATCTGCCGGAGATAAACCAGGTGTGCATCTAATGACTGTGTAACTATCATGAGCAGCTGACATTGAAACAAAAAAGTTTCTGGATCTCATCCTCACCCATAACAGGCGTTTGTGTATATAGCTGTGGAGAGTTCTTAGCAACAAGGAACTGACAACTGGGCAACTTTTAATAATACGCTTCGATGGCCGGTCAATAAAAAAGCAATTGAGGAGAGAAAATGTTCGATATCCTACAGATTCGGCTCGATTCCCGTCCACTTACACAATATATAATAATATAATGGGTGCGTACACCCTTTTTGGGTGATTGTCCAAGCTCCTCCTCCTATTAGTGGCGTGCGCCTTGATGTTGTTCCGCAAATGGAGGGACCTACAGTTTAAAGCCGACTCCGAACGGCAGATATTTTTATGAGGAGAAATACACTCATGGCAGAAATATACTCGGAGGTTTGCCATTGCCTGCCAAGGGGCGTGAAAAAACTGTTTCTATCACTTGGTGTTTCATGAACGGAGATTCGAAACTGCGCACTTCCGAAAGGTAGCTACGCATCAACCCAGTTGGCTACACAAATAACGCTTTAGAAGAGACACAGCGTCTGACAGCGGCTGAAGCGACATTGGGGGTACAAACACCCACAGTTGCGGAAGGATCTGCTAAATAAGCAGGCAGCAAAGAAGCCGACGTCAATACTAGGATCAAAATACCCGATGATGTAACGGCAAAGAAAGCTAATGGAGTGGCCGCATGTGAGGCTGCAGTAGTCCTCGCAAAAATGAGGGAATGGGCAACGTTTATAGTGCGCTCGAGGCGTTGGGCCAACTCGGAAGATGAAAGAGTCAAACACGTGCTGGCAGCATCATCAACACTAATACATTAGCGTCACTAACACCTGGGTAAACAAATTTTACCCGAGGAAGAAAAAAAGCTCAATAAAACAGGACAAGAACAACGAGAAGACAACTTACCAAACATAGAAAACTTCACCCCAACTCATGCACACAAAGACTTACAATACCAAGACTACAAGGAGGAAGAGGATTTATTGATATCCAAAACCTTCACAATAGCCAAATCTCAACATTAAGACAATTTTTCCACACCCACACATCTGATCTACACAAAGCAATAGTCCTTGCAGATAAGCACTACACCCCACTAAACCTACAAAACACTGAAATAACAATCACCCAAACAACTGTTGACGAAAAGAAAACTATTTGGGCACAGAAACAGTTACACGGAAAACACTTACATCTTATGGAAGACCCAAATATTGACAAAATGAATAGCTACACTTGGCTTCAGAGAGGAGAGCTTCATCCTGAAACGGAAGGGTTTATAATTGCCGTTCAAGACCAAGTAATTCTCACCAAAAACTATCAAAAATACATAATCAAAGACCCAAGTATAACTAACGACAAATGTCGAAGATGCCAAATACACCCAGAAACAATAGACCACATAACCGCAGGATGTCAAATTTTAGCAGGCACAGAATATACACTTAGACACAACATAGTTGCAAAAATAATACATCAAGAAATAGCCAATAAACAACATTTACAAGAAAACAAAGATCCATATTACAAATATATCCCTTCAAACATCTTAGACAATGAAGAACATACCCTATACTGGGACACTACAATACACACCGATAAAACTATAATAAGCAATAGACCGGATATTACTTTAATAAATAAAATAAACAAAATAACATACTTCATAGAAATCAGCACCCCAAATGATACCAACATACACAGAAAATATGTAGAAAAAATTGAAAAATATAGTGAACTAACGCAAGAAATAAAACGAATATGGAAACAAAAAACTGTAAAAACAATTCCATTTGTGATTTCAGCAACTGGAATACTCCACAAAACATTTATTAAAAACTTAAAAGAACTCAACATCAACCCAATTATACATCATAAGATACAAAAAGCAGTCATTTTAAAAACATGCAACATTATTAGAAAAACATTGACATAAATAAATAAACACTAACATAAATATTAATAAAATAATACAAAACATAACACAAAAAAAGTGCCGACACGACTTGCAGCACGAAACTGCCGTCGTGCTCGGTGAAAATGGACCCCGCCTCGCGCGTTATGCGGGGGGGAGAGTGGCGTGGGAAATAACAACAACCAAAGACTTATTCTACCAAAACATACAACAGAAGAAACCCTAGCAGCATGGAAACAAAAACAAATACACGGAAAAACACTCACATATAGTTAACAATGTCAATATACGTGGCTAAGAAAAGGAGATCTACAAGCAGAAACAGAAGGATTCATCATTGGAATTCAAGACCAAATCATAGCCACAAGAAACTACAGAAAATACATAATAAAAGATTCAACCATCACATCCGACAGATGCCGTAAATGTAACATACACACAGAAACTATAGACCACATAACAGCGGGATGCCCAATGCTCGCTGGAACAAAATACACACAAAGACACAATGCAGTAGCCAAAATCATCCACAAGGAAATAGCCACATTTCTCAACTTAACCAATGACACAGCACCATATTATGAATATACACCTGAAACCATACTAGAAAACGAAGACTTTAAACTTAAAAAACACACGCAGAAATACAAAAAGCTGTTATACTGAAAACTTGTAATATAGTAAGGTCCTTTCTAAACCAGATCTATTAAAATTTTACACTCTTGCAACATTACTACATCGTAACACAAAACAACAGAGCATTGTCCCTTGATACCGATATCCGGGACACATGTTATCTCCGGTAGTTGCGAACCCTACCGAGATGGAGTAACTCTATAATAATAATAATAATACTGTAACTTGTATCGGGTATTTTTTAAGAGCTTGAGAGCTTAAAATGTTAATACAA
>JAYXIM010032210.1:0-27800 GCA_037575425.1 Anastrepha fraterculus
CTCATCGAAGCATAAATTTATAGTCTGCCAGTTACGGGGGACCATAGAAGGGAAGATAGCAACACAAATTTGCAAAAACCCCAAATCAAACAGTATGAAAACAAATTTGGCGAGGTGTGGGAAAGAATAACTTAAAATTAGCTAAGGAGGAAAATAAAAGCCATGGTTTCGCGTAGTTGAGCATAAAGCGAAAGGTAAAGAAAAGGAGTGCTGTGGTGTGCGCTGCCATTTGTGCACTTTTCAGCATGTTTATGCGAGCATAAAATTGTTATTGATTTACGTTTTCAATACTTTACGCATAATTAAGCAAATATTCAATGAAAAGCAGAAGCAAATTTCGGCTGCTAACGAGCGAAGCTACGCAAGGAACGCACGTGAGTCAGAAAGAGGTGCCCTAAGAAATACACCAAAGTGGGAAAAGTGTTAATAAATCAATAAACTTAGTTCTTGTATTGATATTTTTAGCGAAAATTCCAAATGTGTTCAGTTATAAGTGGCCAGATAAAAGTTTTGCATAACGAGCTTTGCGCAAATAAACTATTTTTAGGAGCAACAAGCCAATACAAATTCTTTCAATACCTTCAAGAACTCCTACTTACTAGCTTAGCTCAATGACATCTAACGAGCCACAAAAGTACTTGTAATGGTAAATGTGAAAACTTTCATCATTTACACATTTGGCATTCACACACACACCCGCACAGTAGAGCATAATAAATTTGTTATTCTTCAAACTAGGATTCGCCTAACTGCCTATCTTCTTGCAACACATTTCTTATGATTTGAGTTACTCATAAATTTCACTTTCATTTCTAGTTGTGGCCCATAAACGGAACTCGTAACTTGCTGATAAACCTCACAATAGCGCCAGCTGGACGATGGACACATCACATTGGTCACTCGTGTGTGTGCGCCTATGTGTGTTTGTGTTAGTCGCTCACATAAAATTATATGGCTTTAGCCATTACTATGGCTTCGACACCGAAATGAGGTGATAAACTGGCTTTGCTGTTGACTTTGCTTTATGGATTTATAATCTGGTTTGTGTGTAAGAGAATAGTTTATTCATTGAATGTGTCGTCTTGTATCCTTTCGAATTATTAATGAGCTGCATAAACAGTTGGGAATATGTACATACATATTTAATTTAGGCGCATATTTTATCTAAAGGCGTAAACTTTCTTTCGACGAGTGAATGCCAACTATTCGCATTTTGATGTGCCTAAGTAGGCTATTTCATGCCTGGGAATGCTTGGGCGAAGGGCCAGTAATGAATAATTCAAGTGTAGGACCTAAAGTATATATTAACTTAATTAGTTGGTAATTTTATTTAATTGCCTTTTAAAGCGCTGTATTAGGCTGTGGAATAATTTTGGCTTAGATAGTTGAGGGTGAGGGTGACGAATGTATTTTTCCATAATATGACAGGCTCTTGCAGTAAGAGCGCCTAAGTGGGATTGAGCTAAAGATATGTACCGCATACTTTCTAATATTTTATGCATCTACTTACACTACGCAGCCCTGCCATTAAGGTAAAGTGTAAGCAAAAGACTAAGAATAAGGTTGTCAATCCCGAAATCATGGGACTCCAAGATCTCGTGATCCAGATCGAACCGTCTATCAATTTTGACCCTGCCATTAAGGTAAAGTGTAAGCGAAAGAGTAGTAAATAAGGACTCCGGGACTTCGGTATTCCCATATTTCTTGTTGCTCTACAACCACGTGTAGGTTTGGGCCGAATCCAAAGTTGCGCGCCAACTGTTTCTGTCCTGTACTCGTTGGTGCCAGTTGGAAATCTCGAGTGATGACAAGTACTGCAGCATTCGATTCTTGCAACAGATATGTGGTCTTCCTCTTCTTCCTTTGGGTACCGTATCGTAAATTTTCATTGCGGGGCGTCTTCTTTCATATAGGTTATATGACTAAGCCAACGTAGCTGCTGTATTTTTACACGCTTAGCTATGTCCATGTCGCCATATAGCTCATAGAGCTCGCTGTTTCACCGCACGCGGTACTCCTCATTAATGCGGGAGCGGCCAAAGATCTTGCGTATAATTTTTCTCCTGAAGGCTTCCCAAACTTTCTCATCTGCTGTTGATATGTTTCTGCGCCATCTATCATAATGCAAGTGATCAGCGTTTTGCAGAGTGTCAGTTGGGTTCTTTGATAGAAATATCCACTACTCGATTGCCTACTGAGCCCAAAGTAACACCTGTTGCAAGAATTATTCTCCGTTTGATCTCCAGGCTGACGTCATTCCTGATGTTAATGATGGTCCCACCTTAGATAAAGTCCTTCACAGCTTCTCAACACTCATACCTACATTGTCCAAGACGCGAAGACTCCTTGTGCATTGACATCAGGTGCTTTTTTTGCGCTCATTCACTGTAAGACCCACATTGCTCGCCACTCTTCTTAAGCTGGAGTATACCGAGCATACAGTTCGGTGGGTTTCGGCGCTAATATCGATGGCATCGGCATAAACTAGCAGCAGGTACCCTTGAGGAAGATAGTACCAGTTCGAAGGTTGAAAAAGTGACAAGATAGATAATCTTGTTTTCAACCTCGCTTGGTATCGAATTTCCAATTCTGACGGCGCTTATGGTAGCGCCCAAACTCAGACATAGCGGAATAGAGGTGATTCCTGTTCGTGCCAGCCAAGGCGGCTTTGAAATTGACCTAGAGATGTGTATATTGAGTTGTTTTTTGTGGGTTTACTCTGAGTTTTGTCGTATTGTGAAGATCTGGTCAACGGTGGCCTTATCAGGCACAATATACCCGCCCGGGCCTTGTATGCGATGTTAAGCAGCCTTATCTCGCGATAGCTTAAACAGATTGCAGGCTCACCCTTCTTATGCATTGGGCAAAGCATACTCAGGTTCCAGCCGCTACGCATGCTCTCATCCGACCATGTCCTGCAAAGGGATAATCCGGTTTTAGCGGCTTTATTGTTTTCGTTTTTTAGGTACCGAAAAAGGCCAGAGCTGCCCCGAATGTCATTTTGCAATTACTTCCCATCGACTTTTAGGTTATTTCCATCGTTGCCTAAAGTGTAGTCAAGTTAAAGGAGGTTGGCCTCTGGAGGCAATCTCTCAAGAGACATGGTTATATTTTTAGGCAGCTAAAGCTGAGCTTCGTACAGATCTCTCTATCCCCAAACTGGAGGACAATATTTCAAAGTAAGTAGGATTGGAGCGAGGGGGGCAAACTGGTACCTATGTCTTCACTGACAATTCCAAGATAAAATCGGGAGTTGAAGTAGTGATTTTCTCTAAATCAGCCAATTTATCTATTTCTTTAAAATTGCCGAATGCTATTAGTTTCTTTCAGGCAGAAGTCTTTGCCCATGCTCGAATGCTTAGGGAATGTGGGAGCGAGGGAGATTTAACATTTTTCCCGATAGTCAAGCTGCGATCAAAGCACTGACGATGCCGTGGTGCAGATCCAAACCAGTCAACTCCTGTAAGGAGAAGATCAAATCTCTTAGATTCACATGTTACATTTCTTTGATATGGGACAGAGGAACATAGAGGGTTATGAAATTGCTGATGAGCTCGCCAGGAAGGAGTGGACTGAATTGGTCTCAGAGACCTTCTACTCAGTCAACGACCATCCCTTTGATTGTTGTTAAAGGGGAATAGCACAGCTTATTTCTCAGAAAGGCGCAGATCAGATGGAGCTCCATTTTTTCGCCTTTTATTTCGAAAACCCTTTGGCCCCAGTACAATAGACTCAGAACGCTGAAAGTGTTGGAAGCTCCATGGCATTAATTTCCACACTCTTAGCTGTGTACCGGTCATTGGACTAAGGGCACGCACGGAAGAAAGCTGTCACTGGGTGAGAGCCAGACTTGTACCTCTACCATTTTACCTTCCTACCTAGATGGGGAATGCCAATTTATGACTCAAAATATTTTTAAGCAACCGTTAGAGAAGGGTTCAGCAAAGCTTAGTCCTACGGGTAGTGCTTTCACCACTTCTTTTCTTGGTTGTGTTGGTTTTTTCTTATATGACCCGCACAATTTCAGTTATTATGCACTCACAAAAATAATTCCACTTTCAAATTTGCTGACCTCTGCTTAATTCACAAAAATTTCCAAAAATTTTCCGAAAAATCTCCTATGAGAGAGATGAGAGCAAGGCTCTCAGCAAATTTAGTTTTAGCTTAGTATTCCAAATTTAATTTTTTATGGTCACTCGTCCCATTTTTTCTTCACTTTATTTTTAGTGCTGCTATTCTCACCTAGTTTTTTAATGCACATGATTTTTATGAGCAAACTTTTGCCATTCAAACTGTCAAGGACGCAATCGAAGGTTTAAAATATTTCAAAAGCAACAACAGGAATAAAAATACGAGCACGTTGACATCCTAAAATTGGAGGTGGGCAAACTGATTTCAAATCGGAATTTTATGTTTGTTATTTTTACCGAAATGCTGCTTGACTTGTTTTTATTTTTTTATTTCATTTTGTTAATGTTTTGTTGTTGCGCTTGCACTCGACTCAGCTAATGCACTTTAATGGGGCACGCGTTTAATATTTAATGACGCATTTTCACAGAACACTTTATCCAATGTTTATATGTACTAAATCGTGACTGGATCTTCTTGTTGTTTTACTCAGTTTTGCGTCTTCTTTCTCTTTTTCGTCTCCTTCTTAAAGCATCCGTGAAACCATTAAAAGTATGGCAACTTCTACCAGCACTAAACACTTTGATGACTCCCCTTTCAGCTTCTAACTGGCGATTGGACGCTTGAGCCACCTGTAGTGCCTGGAGCAAAATTGAGTTGAGTGTAAAGCAGATAAAGCAAAATAAGAGGGAATAAAACCAAAAGGAAAACAATTGAGCTTCTCTAACATAAGCACACAAAAAATCTCAGAAATTAGCAGCGGCAAAAGCTAGAAAAAATGTGTCCAATCTGGGCAAATGTGAAAAGCAAATTATTCTGTTTATTCCACAAAATGTCAAATTATCGATAACGACAACATTGGATGATTAGCCAGCTTCACAAGAGGTAGAAGAGAGTCAGCAACAAAGAACCCAGAAATTTAATTAAAGCGTAGAAAACTCACATGACAGGCCGAGGCAAAATAATAGCAGAGGAGCTCGGAAAATGTGTGGCAGAAATGTGAGAAAAGCAAGTAGGTTTATCGGACTGCACAGCCTCATAAGATAGAGTCAGTCTCACCCCTGCACACCCTTCACTGAGAAAGAGCTTAAGGTGCCAGGTGGCATCCCTGCATGAAACTGACCCTCTCAAACTTGCGGCTGAAAGCCGACCAAGCGTGATGGTTCAGATTTACAATGCGTGCGTTGCTCAAATCATATTCCCTAAGCTGTGGTAAATACAGAAACTGATGCTGATCAGTAAGGGTAAAGGCGATCCAGCAAAACCGTCAGCTTGGCGTCCGCTTTGCATGCTGGACAGCGCCGGCAGGCAGAGTCTGTTGAGAGTGCAGGAGGATTATCAGCATGGCAATACGGTTTCCGAAGCGTGAAATCAACCCTTGGCGCAATAGAGGAGGTGGTAAGCAGCGCTCAAGGCAAACGCCACTACCCGGACCGCTTCACCGTCCTGGCAACGCACAGTGGTCCGGCGGCCGGACAAAATTCAATTTTTCAACATTTTTGAAATAAAAATTTGATAATGCAGATGTTTTCTTAAATATTCAAGGCAGATTTCCTCAAAATATTACTAAATTTAAAAAATTTTTCATTGTAGTTTTTTGACTTTAAACATGAAATTGTACGCAAATCGTACTTCATACAAGAGTTTCATTTTCATGTCTGCAAATAAATATTACCATTTGATTGTTATCCAAATATTGAAAAAAAAAGATAACTGAATATATTAACGGAAACAGTAATAATTCTCTTAAGTTGTGGTACAAAATCCAAATTTTTTTTTTGAAATTTCAAAATTTTTCGAAAATTTTTTTTTTAAAGATCATTTTTTCGAGGGGTCCACACCGGTCCACTTGAAATCAACATGAGTGATGTAGCCACATATTTCAGCTATGATCTCAAACTGAAACCTGTTGCGCAAAGTTGCGCAAATTAAAAATAATGTAGCTTTTGTGCATTTACCCACAGGCAAAACGTTACATATGGCTTATGCAATTTTGTGTAAAAGACAGAAAAAGACATCACAGACCCCATCAGCATTAAGACACAACTAAAGAAAAAAAAATTTTATTAAAAAACCAAATTTTTTTTTTAATATTATTACAATATTAATATGATATATGTATATATAACACTATATACCATAAAATTATATATAATAATATAACATTTTTATCTGTCACTGGAGGAACGGGCATAAGCCGATTAGAATATTTACGAACATCTGAGAATTGCTTGTAATAATAAAATCAAAATGACGTATAGTTTTGAAAAAAGGAGTTATTTATTTTTTTGCGTTCTTCAGAAAAAAAAGTTTTGAGTCAAAGAAGTTAGAATTACAAGATTACGTTCTTGAGAAGCTTCAATACCATGATGATAGTGTGAAACAATTGAAAGATCAGGTTTTGAAGATTGTTAGTAATTTTTGTAAAGATATTAATAGAAAATTAGAACGATCTAACAGACATTGGGGTCGCGTATTAAATGAGAATGCATCTTGGTTAGCTGAAAAAATTGATTTTCCCTGAAACGACAACTTTAAATCCTCTTCATCTGGCTCTGGTAGCTGTACTAATGTTGGCCGCCCCGTAAAAACATTCAATGATGTTTGCGAACGTTCCAAGAGACGTAAAGTAGAGAACTTACGTAAATTAAGCGGACCTGAATTGGCGTATGCTGCATCAGTAAATTTGCGTTCAGAAGGTAACGTTCAGGGTGCAATTTTAGTGAGACATGTAGCACATACTTCTAAAATGGTTGAAGACATTCCTAAGCCCATTAAAACTTTTACCTCTTATACCAGCGATGAAGCTTTAGCTTTCTTGGTGGCTAATAGACTGACAAAGCATCAGTATCTTTCTATAAGATCTGGTGCAATAGAAAGAGGAATTGATCTATATCCTTCTTACCACAAAATTCTCGAAGCTAAGAAAAGGTGTTACCTTGACCAGATTACAGTAAAAAAAAAAATAAAAAAATTAAAAAAAAAAAAATTAAGAAAATAATAAAGAATAAAAAAATCTAAAAACAAACAAAAAATGAGGAGAGAATAACCTTACCGTAGACCTCCACGTGGTACTCTCTGGGGTCGTGAAAAATGTAAAAATGAACTCACCAGCTAATTACGGAAGTAAAAATGTATTTATAGTATTCAATGAATTTAAAATTTGCTAAAACTAAGGTCAGATTCGTCATCACTGATCCTTAAAAGCCCTAAATATATATTTCCAGCTTAATTAAATGAGTTTTTGAATTTTGTCCGCCAACGCCTTCTGGTCGGACCACTGTGCAACGCTTGATGTATGAAACGCCTTTAACAGCCTACGATGGATAGACATTATAAAGGCACTACGAGAAAGGTTTCGAATACCTGCATACCTGCAAGGACTCTCTAGAGCTACCTGAGTGAGCGTGAACTGCTGTACGATATACCAGATGGTCAGAAAACAAAAGCGATAACATCTGCCGCAGTTCAAGAATCTATTCTCGGTCCCGATCTCTGGAATCTGAGCTACGATGAGATCTTGAGCACAGAAATGCCAGAAGATACATATCTAGTGGGATACACTGACGATGTTGCGGGGTCATAACAGCCCGCGACAATGAGGACGCTAGCAGGAAGCTGAAACAAGTTATGATAAGGACGCAAATATAGCTTGAGGACCACGGCCCCGAACTCGCCAAACATAAGACCAAAGTCTTCCTGATGACACGACTCATATGCCACTGAAGGTCAGCATGCAATTGCGCGACACATCTCTAGTGACCCAAAAAGTAGTGAAATACCGAGGTATTCTACTTGACTGCAAGCTTACGCAGTCTGGACCTAGATACAGCATGCAGCTACCAAAGCAGCGAAGGTCACGGAAACGCTAAGCCGATTAATGGCAAACACCGATGGACCCACAGAGAACAAAAGAAGGCTTATCATGGCGGCTACAAACTCAATTCTCCTGTACGGTAGCGAAGTATGGGGAATTGTGCTCAACTTCAAAGCCAAGCGCAAAGCACTGGAGGCTGTGCAACGAACCGCGGCACTCAGAGCTGCCCCAGCCTACCGCACTGTCTCTGGCACTGCAGTATTTGTCATCAGTGGGGAGATACACATCCAGTCATGGCTCGGAATGGATGCGTGGGACTCCCAGAAGAAACAGTCATCACTAGCATCGCGAAACGGAGATGTCAAACGATACTGCGGTCGCAAAGCCGATGGGACACTCAACCGAGTGGCGGATGGACGGCGAAACTTATTCCATCAATAGGCAAACGAATCTAAGGGAAACTTCGGGGAAGTGAACTACTTCTTAACTTAGTTCCTCTCGGGTCTCGGATACTCCTGGAAATACCTATAGCGCATGGGCAAGGTAAGCAATTCAAGTGCGGATACTGCGAAGCGCCGAGCGATGACGCTGAAAACACGTTTTTTAGTTGTCACAGATGCCCCCGGAAAGAGGTGCTCTGAGGGAACAGATTGGCGATTTTGCGCAGAGCAACATAATCAGCAAAATGCTGGAAATCGAAGACAGCTGGAAAACTGTAAAGACAACGTAATGCGGACAACGCAGGGGAAGAACGCAAAGCCGCACAGATGGAGACATAAGAAGACGAGCCTATAGCATGAAAGCTGGCTACAAATACGATAGACCCAGATTTGAGTGAATACGAGTAGAATTGCTTCTTTCAGAATGCCATTCTGCGCCCTCTCGAAGTAATGCAGAGAGTAGGTCCGGCAAGGATGTCTCCCCAGAAGGAGAGGAGGGATTGTTTTAGTGGACACACCACTCGACGCAGTAGATCCTTCTTTAGCAAGCGAGGGATATCGCATTTGAGTGCGAACTTAGACACTTTTTTAAAAAACTTAATTACCTATAAAAGCGCTTATATTTACGCTATATGGCACGCCAAGCTTATTTTAACGCGTACGAGTATCTATAAAATTTTACGTATGCAAATTATTTCAATTCAAACCGTAATGACCTCTGGGCTAACCAACTAATGCAGAGCAGTTTTGTTTTTGTTGTTTAGAATTTTTGTTCCACCTTAGCCGGGTACGGGCATGTGCGTGAACAATCAGCTGTTAAATTGTAAGTTGAGAGTTCGATCTTAACTTTTCGAAGGGCATACCAGCTGTCCATTGGCAAACAACTACAAATTAGGTACTTTATTTTCTGCACTGAAGAAAACAATTCATAGAAGAAGTCTGCTGTTTAGAGGCAGCAGACATACAAAATACAAATTTCGCGCCAAAAGCACGGCCTCAACCTTTTGCGGTTACAAGCGCCTCGCTACTTATGCTATGCACCTGTGCAGCTGTGCTCAATGCCTGCGCGTGCTGACCACATCAGGCCCTTATGTGATGCACTACTTTCATTTTGCATTAAACTAACACTCCACTGCATGGCTGCTGTCTCTTCTTCTGCTGTTGCTCATTACCCGTGGTCTGCTACTCAACTTTAGTTTTGATGTCCCTTTTTTGTTTTTGCTTTCCACTCATTCTCGCACTTTGTTCTGTGCGGCTACTAATTTGCATGAAACACAGATGCCTTAGCAAGCATGTTAAATGCGCGTATGTGTGTGTAAGTGAGCTTACTGTACGTTCGGTTGTCGGCTGTTAAGGTGAGATCGCTTCACTGCTGTAGCTGAATACGCACAATTTCATTATCTCTGGCCGAGCGCTGGTAGATGGGAGATGCACAGTGCGATACACAGAATAATTTACAGGCGGGCACCCATGGAGAAAAGCATACCTTCATGCATATGTATGTGTACGTGGATATCTGCACTTAGTACATATTGTTTTAGAACTGCAACAAATTTCAATTACCTTTAGACATACCGACCTTTTCGCATACCTGCATGCATAGCTTTGTGAGTATGTATTCTCCTACTAATTAGTTTTTTTATTGTAGTTAAAGGTATTTTGAGTTGTGAATTTAAACTTTTTTATAATAAAGTGTTTATTTTGAAACGTGAATAGAGCTGCCTGCAATTTTTTTAAAGCAAATATTTTCAATGAAAAAATAATTTTTTTTATATTTTTTGTTTTAAAAAGAATTAGTTTTAAGAAGTTAAAAGAGCTGATGTGCTTTTTTTTGGCGAATGAGGTAGGGTTAAAAGTGCCTTCGCACTTACATCTCCTAACGAGATGGCTGAGTCATTTCGCTTAAGGATAATATGGGTTCCTGGCCATCGCGACATTGAGGGTAACTGCAGAGCCGATGAACTAGCGACACTCGGCCCCAAATTGACCGATGAGTTCATAGACAATGACATCGACATACCCTTACAAACATGTAAGCTACTCATCCTTGCAGAAATCGTAAGGAAAGCAAACGATAGATGTCGTAATGAAGCCGCCTGTAAAATCGCCCGTCAACTGTAGCCTATCTAGAATCCTAGAATCTCTCCTAGCCAAAATAAATACAGTCTTAGCACACTGATTTCAGTCACAATGAGGCACTGCCTAATAGGTAGACACGCCCAAAGGGTTGGTATGCAAGCACATGCTTCTGTAGAAGTTGTCTGGATGAGGAAGAGGAACAGACAGTCTTGCACCATCTGTGTCATTGTGACGGAGATTTACTATTCTAGACAGCCGATTTTTCTACGAATTGGAAGATCTCAGTTCTACCGAAATAGGAGATATCTAAAGTTTTTGAAAAGCACACTGGTTTTAGGAGAAATAGAGAAAACTCCCCATGCGGCATCACAATGGGCTATGAGCCTGAGTGTGTCCCACATGACAACCGCTTCAACCTAACCTAACCTACAGCGAACATCGTCTACTGCACCGAATGGTGTGGCCACTAAAACAATTACTCCTCTACATCTGGTGAGACACCCTTCCCGGGACTACTCTCTGCATTACTTCGGGAGAGCCCAGAACGCCATCCTTAAAGAGCCAATTCTATTCTCTTAGGTCTGAGTCTATCGTATTTATAGCCAGCTTTCTACCTACATTTCTATCTGTGCGGCATCGCTTTGTTGTACTGTGTCGAAGTCTATCGTTTTTCCGTCGTACGTTTTGGATGTATATCTTTACCGGATTCCAGCTGTCCTCGCGTTCGAGCATTTTGCTGATTATGTTGGTCGGCGTGATGTCGCCAAACTGCTTCCTTAGAGCATCTCTTTCCGCGAACTATATGTCACAACTAAAAACTTGTGTTCAGCGTCAACGCTCAGCGCTTGGTAGTAGTAAGGTAGCGAACTATAAGTACCTCCATTTGTGGTCTGCGTCGTGAAGTTGATCCACAAATGGAGGTACTTACCTACAGTTTACTCCCCTACCCAATGGAGGTATGTACCTCCGTTTGTGGAACAAATCCACGATGCAGACCACAAATTCGAGGAGGAGCTCGGCTTAACACTCAATAAAAGGAGAGGTACAGAGTCTTGCAGAGAAACTAATTCCCAGTTCACGACTTTATGCTTATCCACGGATGATAAATTACCAGGTTTGGCCAATCTACTATGGTGAAAAACAAAACCACGTCACCGGGTACCCGACAGTCGAGTTCTACCCGCTCATTTCCATATCAGTTTCACACTCGCCCAATAAGGCGTTGTTCAGACGGCAACGCAGCAAGGTGGGAGGGGACTCTGTTGATTTGTTTCATCTATCTCTAACACAATCTCAGTTTTTCGTTAACACAACGATGTAAGGTATAGCTTAGAGGCGTGAACGATGACAATATCCGATGAGGCGTCGTTCGGAGTATTTGAGAGAAAGATTCTACGGAAGATTTTTGGACCTTTGCACGTTGGCGGCGGCGAATATCGCAGGCAATGGACCAATCAGCTGTATGAGCTTTACGACGACATAGACACGCTCCGGTTCTGAAACTATTCGATGCAGTACAGCTGGCGGTAGCAAAGTGAGAGGAAGGTCTCCTCTACGTTGGAAAGATCAGGTGAAGAAGGACTTGACTTCACTTGGTGAGCCCAACCGGCTAAGACTTGTACAAGAAAGAAACGATTGGCGCGCTTTGTTAAACTCAGCCAAGATCTCGTAAGCGGTTATCGCGCAAATTAAGAAGGAGAAGAGAATCACTGTAATAACCTCGGTGACGTTGGCCAATCAGCTGATTCTTTCCAATTTGCTGAGCGAAAGTTAACGAACTGATCTCGGACACTCCATTTGAATTCTTTTCAAGTGATTGTTTTTCATGATACTCATCAACCTATTCGGTTTCCTCCACTCAAAACACATGCAAACTTAATAACGTAGGCCGCTTATTTTTTCTTCACACCTTTTTTTACACTACTGTATGGGACTTCAATATTTGTTTTTGTTTTTTACTTTCCCCATTCGCCGGCTGCATCTCCAAGTTTTTCACACAATTTTGAGTTTCACCCACAAATATTCTGCTGGTCTATACCGACTTATTTCCCACCGTTATACGATCATGTCCTTGCCACTTCTTGCTGCCACACTTTTCTTTTTTTTTTCTACTTTAACCGTTTTCTTTTCTTAGCCTCATTTGCTGTCGATTTTCATTAGTAGCGAAAGTTTTTGCTTTCTCTTTTATAGCATTACATTTTTTTCTTATGCCACGTTAAAATATCACATAATTTTTTCGTTAGCTTAAGTCTGCCGTCCAACCCATCACTCATTTACTTAGTTGATGGCGTTGCAGCAACTTTGTTGCATATCCGGTGGCGTTACGGCGTTATTAAATTTTCTCGTCTCACTCGCACACACTCTCCGCTCAGTCATTAGCATATACTTTGTTTTCTTTGTTGTTTTTTTATGTGTATGCATATCCTTTTTTCCATTGCCAAGCTGCTGCTTAATTGCCACTTTATTCCTCGCATTTTGTGTCTTGCCAGCACTTTGCTGCATATCCTTACAACTGTCTGCATAAATATGTGTTTGCAGTGAGCAAACCCTCTTTTTACCCTCTTTTTCTCTTCTAACTTTTCACACCTACTCTGCCAGGCATGCAACCATGTCCACCGCCGCGTTAATGTGCAACAATTTTTTAATGGTTTTAATGCATTTTTAATGAATTCTTCTGCGCGCCCCTACCGTTCAGCCTATCTTCATCCTTTTGTCTCCGTATTTTTTGTGTTTTTGTTTCTATCTAGTTTTTGGATTTTATTTTCTTGTGTTAGCTTCCTCTTCTTTTTGTTGTCCATCTTAGCGCTGCTACTTGAAGGACGCCCACACTTAACATGCTTTTTGCCCCAAAGACTACTTCGCGCATATCATCAGCAATTCTTCCACATATTTTTATTTCATTCGCTTATCGCTTTTCCAATGACTTTTGTGTTGCAATTTCTCGCATTCTTAGCTACGTTTTTCTACCTTTTTCTCGGTGCTAGCATTTTTTGAAAGACTTTAAGGAAGGGGTTATCAACACGCTAAAATTGAATACGAAGTAATTTTTGTTGTTGCTGCTGTTCTGGGATTTTTGGGGGTTTCTGTATCAGCATTTCCACCGTGTGCTCAGTTCTGTAAAATAATCACATTAATACATTAAAGACGTCCAATGGCAGGCCTCAGCTGCATCAAAAATGTCAGACTTCTGAAAGTGCGGTTTAAGGGACCTTTGACTGAGGGTCTGCAGTGTCTCTATGCAGGGCACCAAGTTAGACCAAGCCAGCTACTTCAAGAATATCTGACTTCTGAAGGTTTGATGTCATCTAATTTTGTTTGAAGGACTCCTGCGTCCACATGCAGCGCTCCTAAAAGCACAAACTTCTAAAATTGATCCGCATGCGGCCACCAGCATCTAAAACGGAGATGTGCCGGTGCTTCTTAGAGCCCTGGCGGCAGCCTAATGTCTTCGTTTTCCATAGCCTATGTTTGACAAACGTTACAGACACTAAAGGTCTAAGAGTCAAGAAAGAAGTCCAAATGTTTCCTCTTTACTAAGTAGGCACTTGAGTAGTAAAGTCTTCTCGCTTCGAATAAGCCCCAAACTTTATAAATCTCTCATTATGTTCGTCCTCTTCCGAAGCGTGGGTGCTTGGACGATCCAAGCATTCTATAAAGAGAATCTGTTGAAGTGTTCGGGAGAAATATTCTGCGTAATATTTTTCGATCTTCGCAAGTTAGGGAGTTAGTTGTAGTCTTTTCTAAATTCGATTCGCAAGCCCTAAGCATAATTTTGGCAGTTTTATACGAGGTTAAGTGTTTCCATATCGTCTGCGTTTCCAGCGCTAGTTCCTTACTTAGTTCCGTTTTCAGAAATAAGAGTATGGACACATCTTTGACGTGCTCAATCACGGCAAGCGACTACCTGCCCTAGCGAGCTCATCACCTCCCTCATCTCCTTCGATTCCTTTGTGTCCTGGTATCCAGTAAATAGTGACCTGCCCATGTCCGCAGAGTTCATCCATTTTGGGATTGCATTGTTGAAGCATGTGAGGCAAGAAAGGTGTTAATTTCTAACAAAACATGAAAGTTAGTTGATTGACTAAATTCTATCTGAAGCCTGCTACACTTATTTACGGGCCTCAGCTCACAGGAACGCGCTTTTAATTCGCGAAAATGTGGCTTTTCTTACGCTGAATCGTGATTTAAGACAAAACTGTTTCAGATTTAATGGACGTAAAATTGTTTTTGTATCTCGCCTCGCTGGTAAACTCTCAAAAATGTGCTCTCATAAATAACTAAAGCATCTTGCCTGCTTTAGGAGACAGCGGATGCCTGTTAATAGCCTCATTGACAGAGGTATCGCAGACGATTTACTCTTCTAACGGGGAATGACGCTTAAAGGCTCGCTTTGAAGCTGTCGGAATCAAATTCTGTCACGCATATTTTAAACTTCATTAATAAGTTCAAGGATATTTCCTCTACTGAAAAAAAAAACAATCCTCTGGCAGAAAATCTAATCAACCGGAATATCGTGGTTTTTTACTCTACTCTTAATAAATAAATAAACAATTGGCGCTTATACTTCTTTTAGGTGTTTGGACGAGCTCTTTTTCCTATTTGTGGAACTCCTCTTTCCGAGCTCCTGCTCCTTGATGTTGTTTCGCAAATGGAGAGCGCTACAGTTTTAAGCCGACTCCGAAGGACAAACGAGATTTATGAGAAACTTTTTCATAGCAGAAATGCGCTCGGAGGATTGCCATTGCCTGCCGATGGGCGATCGCAAGGCGATTAGAACCTGCGCACTTCCACATGGTAGTCACTCGCCAATCTATTTGCCCGCTCCGCTCTTGATTCTTTTAATTTCATCGAGATGAAGTGAAAAAATGCTAAGAACTTTATCTTCAAACTCATACGTGAATTCCTTGGCTTCCCTTCTTTCTTTTTAAACATTTCTATCTTAGCACAGCTTGCAAATAATTATAATTATAATTATAATCGGTGTTCATCATAGTGAGCGTAACTCAAATCTTACATTCTCTTGTAGTCGTTTATATTTTTTATGCGAAAAGGGTTTATCCCTTCCCTCACTTGTGGGTCACACAATCGCATTTGTTCTAATTTGCCTTTCTTATTTTTTCATTTCATTTCATTTTTTCTTTTTGTTTTTATCCCCGAATTCATTCTTTTCCTTTATATTTTCGCTCAGTTGCTATTTAAAGTTTAATCCGCTCTAATGTTTTCGGTGCCGTTTTTATTGGTCCCTCTGCTTGTTCAAGTGGCATTAGTTAAGCTTCGCTTGCTTGGTCAGCTCAATTTTTAATTCATTATCCAGTATGCAGTGAAGCATATTTTTGGCCCACTAATTGGCCGCGTTATCATTTGAGATATTTTTTAATAATGAATTTACTCGGGCGAACTTAGTTGAATTAGCAGCTGGAAATATTGAGGAAATCTTCTGTTGAATGTTGAAGTAGGGTTGAAGGACTACCACTCATAGCCTAATAATAGCAACTCAGGAAAATGTTAACAAGTGTCGGAAATAACTCGAGTAGGTTGATAACTATTTTTAGCCTGGTTCTCAAAATAGTTGAAGAGTTGATGTCTGAAGGATTTTGGTAATTTATATGTGGTCGATATGTGGTTGCTTTATTGATTGTTATGCATTTGCTTTATTTCCCTAACTTCTCGGTTTGTATCCTATTTAACTTACAAATCAAGTTTGTATTCCATATTGATTCAATTCACTTGACTAGATGGAGGACATTGCATACAAATGCATCTCCGTTTATAGCTGCAGCTGTATTTGTATTAGAGAAAATGATATTTCGTTGATCGAAAGATTAACTCTGCTCGCGTATAGTAAACGCACTTGAGCACATAAATGCCGATATAAATTGTGTCCCACGCGCGCTTAGCCCATCTCGCCTCGATTTTCCTCAAGGAGGTAAGCCAGAAAGATAATCATTCTCCCTTATACCAACCTGAATATTACCCTCATCGAAATGAGTGTATAGACGACAAGAACTATTGCTTATGGGTTGAGGAGGCACTCAATACGATGAATACTTTCGAATGACATTTTAGTCAAATATACCTAAATAATGACCCCGAACAAGATAGGCTCGAACAAAATTACCAATGTACCCCATTGTTTATTTCCACATATAATTAGGAGAATCATCTGGTGTGACATAGGTTCCGGCCACTTTGCGGTTACAACGCTCCGTTCCTTTCCATGTACCAACTCACCACGCAGCCCAGGGGCATTACATGTTTTCTCACCAGGCGAGAACTTGGACTTTTCCGACGATATTTGTCTGCTACCGCACATCGCATATCGGTAGCAAGCACAAAGGCTGACGAGCCGGCAACGCTGGCACGCAAAGTAGGGCTGGAAGTAAATGTCGACAAACCAAGGCATTGAGAATCAACCACACCAACAACAACCACGTAATGGTGGATGGCGAAAGAGTGGAGTTCGTTAATACCTTCTGTTACCTGGTATCCTCGAATGCTCAGCTCGCAAAAACGACAAACACTTGATTATTTTAACTCCATTTTCCTGATATGATAGCGAAGCCTAAAATGACAGTGTGAGTTCGTGAGGTCTCTCCATTTAGATTTAGAAGCCTACTTGATACTCCTCTAGGTAGGCGAAATGATTGCAGCACCACTCTGGCACTTCCCAAGTAGCGCCAAATCGTCATTTTAATACCATTTTGTGACCTCCAACTTGCAGATATCTACAGGCAGCCGAAGCTGTTGATGTAATGGAGAAGGTTGATGGGATTTAGGTTAGCGCACTGCCTGAGGTTCTCGAAGCAAGGAGCACCCGGTGACCTTAATTGTCTAGCTGCCAAACCCGGACATTTAAGGAGAATGTGCTCAACAGACTCCTCCTCCGAAAGATCCCCGCAGCCACTGCAGTAGGGGTTAGATGGTAAGACTAGCTTTTCCGCGTTTGAGGCTATCGTCCAGTGACCGGTAAACACAGCTTGACGCTCCTTTGGAAGTAAAGAAAATTCGCCTGCCTCTATCCTGAACTCCGTACAGTGTCGGATGAGTTTCGTGTTCCCCAGTCCTTGATAATTTCCGTTTTATTAGCTTTGGCAAGGCCGTAAAAGGGTTCTGCTTCATGGAATTTAGATATAGTGCCCAGTTTCTCTAGGCAACTTGCTTGTTAGTTGCCCTCATGACATTCATATCCTGGTCTACAGCCCAGCAAGACGGTGTTCCTTGCTCTCAGGGTCTTGAGGAGAGTAAAGCATTTCTCAAAGCGTATAGATCTCGTTGAGTGAGACAGACATAAAAGATATTTTTGGTCGACGTATCGGCCATTGAGTGCATTACAAATACTAAAATGATTACTAATATGTGAGACTGCAGTGCTGCAGTTTGCAGAAGATATAAAATATATTCTTCTCCGAGTTATGAGTGGCTTATGAGCAACAGCTGAGCTTACTTATGTCATGGCACCTTTCACAATCCTCTCGATGCGTACTTTAAAATTCTTAAAAAAAAACTCTTATGCCATATAATCTCTGCTCCAAAATCTCAAAATCTTCAGGCGAACTAAATCTGCATAAAAAACGAGTCACGCTCATGAAGGAAAAATACGTGCAATTTAAAGAAATTACACCACAATCACTTCAACTCGGTGCAGTGACGTTTTTTGTGCCTCTTCTTCTTTATTTTTTTTTGCACTTCAAGCTGTAGCTGGCGCGAAGCAACAGACACCGACGCTAAGCGGTTTGATGGGTGTGCAAGTGCCTGCCTGCATATGTAAAAACGCTTTTCCACAAATGAGCACACAGCTCTTTATATACTTACGTGCCCATGTGCGCGGATGCTCGCGCGAGCTGGCACATGTGTGTTTGCGTGTGTGTATGTATGCATTATTTGAATAATACTTCAGTCGAATGCATATGCAAATATTTACTCTTACAAGTGCAAGTAAACATTTTGCACTGTCCAAAGGTTAAGGGATATCAGGGTGTATGCGGTCCAGCATGATGGTAGTGGCGTGAGAGAGATGAACAGCAACGGGAGCAGTAATAGTAAACTTGAGGTAAATAAAATAGTGTGAGCAGCTGCAGTGGCAAGAATATTTTGAAACCGGTGCTTGTCAGCTGTTCGATTTTTCTTAGCTTCCGTAGCCAAGGACTGGGATGGCGGCTACATAAAGTTCCCAGGGTAGTTGGTTCTATAATACGTTACCGAAATGTCCTGGACTTATATTCGGCCGAGGAGTGTCAGTTTAGCAGTATTTGTGTAATAACAACAACAACAAAAATGAGCGCTCTATATTAAACCGGTGTGACTGATCAAGAGTGACTTAGACTGATCATGCCTCGAATGGTCACAGCTGTAGATAAAACCCGGGGACTATCCATAAGAAAACACGGCCCTAGATGCGTAAAGTCTACAGTAGTGCCAAATGAATCTGTCATAAACAGCGCAATAGGGCAGTACTCAATCCAGCTGCATAATTCTCCTTGCCACCTTAGATGTAAGGAACGCTTTCAATAGCGTGAGGTGGGCGAACATATTAACCGCCTTGGATCAAAAGTTCAAAATTCCGGCATACCTACAGCGCATAATGAGAAATTACTTACGAGACGTCAAACTCGTCGTTCAAACCCCAGATAGTTCTCGTTGTATAGGCGTCGCATCCGCAGCGGCACAAGGATCAATTCTCGGTCAAGACTAGTGGAACATCGATGAAATATTTAATATGGAAATGCCCGATTGTAACTTCCTAATCGGACACGTCGGTGATATTGCCACAGTCATTACAGAACAAAACCTTGGAGAAGCTCGTATAAAACTTAACCAAGTTATATTATATTACGTACATAAACGTGGCTAGATTTACGTGGTCTCAAATTAGTCTCAGAGAATACGGAACTAATATTCCTAACCAAGAGGCCCATCCCGTTAGAAGTTGGCATGCAAACTTGTTCAACTTATTGTTGTTCAAAACTGGACCCCAGACTAACCTTTTGAGCCCAAATAAAATTCGCAGCCGAGAAAGCCGCTAGGATGGCATCCCTGCTCAGTAGACTGATGGCAAATAAAGAGAAATGCTAAGGCTACCACGCTCTCTGTTCCTCTGTATGGAGCTGAACTGTAGGCAAATGCGCTAAAGGCAAATTACCGATGCAAGCTCCCAGCATCGGTACAACGAACGGCAGCTCTGTGAGTTGTATCCGCCTACCGCACAGCATCAGAGCCAGCAGTTCAAATGATAAGCGGTTAGCCGAAAGATTTACTAGCCTTTGAGGGGACAAAATTGTGGGCATTAAAGACAGAGGGAATGGAAGAAAGAGTTAGCAGACCTGCAGCACTCGAAATCAGAGATGAAACGAGGCTATGGCAAGACCGTTGGAGTAACGCGGCAGATGGACGGTTGGGCTAATAAAAGATGTCGCTACATCGTACAGCAGGACCTTCGATGAAGCCAACTTTATACAATCCAAATGCTTTCGGGGAACGGATAATTCCAGGAATACTTGTTAAAAAGAGAGAAATGGTGATGCATTCGAAGATGTCGCTGAACGCACCTTTTTCCAATGCGTGCGTTGGGAAGAAGAACATCCGACGATGGAGAATGCAGTCGATCAGATAACCACTGAAAATGAAATCGAGAAAATGCTAAGCAGCGAAAGGAATCAGTGGTTTCGAGGAAAGAATTCTTCGGATGGAAAAGAGGAACCTGGATTTTGGTTAGGGTTATATTATAGTCATATAGTTTCAAGACTAAATGTCTACTTACGCATTAGAACCTCTGGTGGGGAAACCCCAAGTGAGGTTCTCCGTCGCTTGTAAGAATGCATATTTTTTAGAAATCGATATTTCGAATCAAAGTACAACAAGTACTTTGCCTTTATGGGTGTTTTGCTGGGCTCCTCCACTTATTTGTGGTGTGTGCTTTGATTATGAACGGCAGATGGTTTTTTTTTTTCATAGGAGCTTTTTTATGACAAAAATGAACTCGGAGGTTTGCCCTTGCCTGCCGAGGGGCCAGGGTTTTAGAAAAATCGTTTCTTATCGTTTGGTGTTCCATGCACGCAGGTACGAACCTGTGCACTTCCGAATGGTAGTCACGCAACAACTCATTCGGCTAGGGCGGTCATCAGGTTATATTATCAGTCATATAATCCAAATATTATTTTGTGACCTTTTTTGTGGCAAGTCAAAATGGTAGAAGAAAATTTTTTTTCGAGCGCACGGGTGTCAACCATTAAATAAATATCTGCTATAAATGGTATTATCTTAAATTATTTTTCACCAGGAAACTTTATCTCTAAGTCCTATACTTTAAAGCCCCTGCATATGTATGTAATCTAATAACTGCACTCAGAACGCTCCGATTTTGGTAGGGTTTTTTGTATTTTGTAGCTAATCTCTCCTGGATGGGTTTTTTATAAATAGGGATATTTTATAAGCTAAAATAAATGTTAAGTAACCATGGAACTAATTTTAAAAGTACGAAAAAATTAAAAAAAAATTGTATTATTTTATTATTAGATATTTCATGCCATCCGGGCAACCTGGGCAGTTTCGAAAGCACAAGGAAAATAAATTTCATATTCTATTTAAAAAGATAAAGCGTACATAACTCGCTAATTTTCCATCGATTTCGTTTTCTCTCTTAATAAAATAACCTTTAAAAACATTACATTGACCCTTTAAGAACCAAGAACGCATACTCTTAGATCACAATTATGTATGAAAAAATTGTTCCTTATTTAATTTTACATAAAAGAGTTCCTGATGATATTTTTCGGCGAACACTTGGTTTAAAATGTATAAGTCGATAAAGTCATCCACCATTTCTTATCAATATTTGGGCTTTAAGTCCAAACTTACTGAGTTCTCTCTACTAAACTTGCACAGTTATTTTTGCACATCTTATTTTTCATCCCGAAACTATCCGTAAATCAACGTAGAGTGACAAAAATGCATACTTTTCCATTTGTGAGTCCTCTATTGAGCATAGAGTTCACCTATTGTGAATAAAAAAGTGATTCACCACTCATCAACTGAGTAGCAATCGTTTGAATCCTGTAACTCTACTTTCTGCCTTTTCAACCTTTTTCTCCAATTTCAATTCCATATATGCCTGTAAACGACTCTACCTGCATTTTTTTCAATTATTCAACAGCCCTTTTAGCAACATCAAAAAACTGCCTGCAAACTCAACGAAGTACTTCACTTTACTTCCTCGACTCTTTAAAGTTTTCCACTTCCACCGCTCAACGTCCACTGCTCACGGCAATTTCCGCCCCCTGGGCGCCTTGTGTTCCTTCTAACTTGGCCTTGACATAGTGTATGGCTCGTATGCACTCATACATATACACATGTATGTGTATATCCCTCCGCGGAGCCAAGGAAATGAAGAAGATCTGTGCTTCTAGTGTGCTGAACTGAAAGGCAAGACCCGTACATTTCGGCTTTTAATGCTTTACAGAAAACGTTGTATACGAATATGTGTGTGTATGGTAGATACGTGAACGGAGCTTAATACATTATTTTTTATTTTACACCGTGCGTCTCTTCATGCATTTTTGTGCATTAAAATGCCTGCGTCTTTTTTATTTAATATGCAAATATAATTTTTTATTCGTCGCACTGCGCATTTTTCTCTTTTCAAGCTGGCAAACACGCGTACACACCTTTGCACTCTCTATTGCAAAAGTACCATTGCAATAAAGGAAGGTAAGCTCATTCGCAAATAGGCCCATGAAGAGTTGAAATGCATTTCTGTTGAAATTAGAGTAAGTCCGTAAGTCTGTACGGCAAAGAGAGCTAGGACGACCTTTCACGAATTTAAAGAGTGTTTCTCAATACAGCATTCGAGTGAAGTTTTAATATGAGGCCTACGCTTCTTCTTCTTAATTGGTGCTATAACCGCTCAAGCGAGTTTCGCCGAGTTTAACAAAGCGCGTCAGCATTTTCTTTCTCATGCTAATCGGCGCCAGTTTGACGCACCAAGCGAAACCAGGTCCTTCTCCACCTGATCTCCATAACACAGAGGCGGGCTTCCTCTTCCTTTGCTATCACTACCAGGTAAGGCATCGAACATTTTCAGAGCCGGAGCGCTCACATCCATTCGGATGACATTAGCCAGCTAACGAAGCCGCTGTGTCTTTATTCGCCGCGCTGTGTCTTTGCCGTCGTAAATCTCATACAGCTCATTATTCCATCGTCTGCGATATTCGCTGTCGCGAAAGTGCAAAGATACAAAAATCTTGAGCAGAATCTTTCTCTCAAACACTCGGAGGGACGCCTCATCGGATATTGTCATCGTCTAAACTTCTGCTCAAACGTTCGGACTAGCTTGAAGAGAGCTTTACAGAGTGTTAGTTTCGTTCGACGAGAGACGACTTTTCTACATATTACTTTATTTGCCTACTCATTCCACTGTAGCACTTGTTAGCTGGAGAGATTACCCGATGCTTAAGTAGCCGCTGGAACTCGTCCTGCCATCCATTAATAGATGATCAACCGGAATTCTCTTACGTTTGTGCTTTAGTTATGTACACCGCTAATATAAGTGTCATTTTGTCTGTTTCCTTCTCCGCTCTAGAAAATTTGCAGATTCATTTCCAGTTTAGTCAAGTGTTAGTTCAGCCCACAATTTCTTAACAGAGTTCCTGAGATGGCTCTTAGATAAGCTCGCTCCTTTCTTTTTCTTTTCATTTCAATATTCCAAAAGAACTTTGGAGTGCTACAAGCCTGGTAGATTGTTCCCGTACAATATCTATGAACTTCCTACTGTTCTTTTGCTATGATGAATTGCGCACAACCCAAAAAGGCTCTCGGCCTCTGCCACAGAAACCTTTCTCTGCGAGTTTATCAGCATTCTCATATCTGATTTCTTACAGTGTCAACTACGATGCGATACACAGGAAATCCGTTGTGGCTAAAGGTATTCAGCTCACTAGGATACTCCTTCAGTAGTATTGAAATTACCTGATAAGATCTGAGCACCTTAACAGCCGCTTTGTTATGCGACAAAATTGCAATATTCCGATTTCCTTAAGTCTATTTGATATTACATACTGCTCATTTTTCTATTGCTTTTATTTCTTCTCGAAAGATGGTCACCTGTTTTCATGTCACTTCAAAGTATCTTCGTCTCGGCACAAATTCACTAATTCCTTTTTCGTTTATTTACCATACCAGGTTATCAGATTCATAAAGCCACATCGATGTGGAAAATGTTCGCATACCCAATAATTTATTTCATTTTCAACTCTGCTAAGACATATTTAAAACTAAAATCCGACAGGAGAGGAAGAGGTCTTGGTTCGATAGGCCTGGTCTGCGTGCATACCATTGCTGCGACGGTAGCTTTGATGATGCATTGAGCATCTTAGACCTTCTGATCCGCAATAAATGGGTTCTTATGAGAATTTCATCTACTCTCAAGTTTTATCATTCAAGATTCATGATACTAACCATAAGATCCTTCCAAAAAGAAGAAGGAATTACTTAGGGAGAGTGGAGAGCCGTGATATAGAGAGAGAAGCGAAGGTATCGTGAAGGAACGAGAGACTAAGGAGAGTGAGGAGCGAGGAACGAGAATAATACAGGTCACTCTTCAAGATAGGTCTTTCTGCTGCAGTAGATTGAAGACTTTCTAAGGTGGCATACGAAATACAATTTTTGTGTGACTGCCTTTTCGGACTAGGACATCAAAGAGCTCTAAAAGTGGTTATTGAAAGGAAGAGGAAGTTGAACTTCTTTAGACCTATGAAAATATATGTATTGCAAATTTTGAGACGTTCGTGGTATTAATTCCATCAGTTTGGTTCACAAACGGGAGCAACTGCGCGATTAACTGCGCAGGCCTAGTTTAGTTTAACAGTTCAGTTTGGTTCACAAACGGGAGCAACAGGAGAATAAGATCACGATTAACTGCGCAGGCCTAGTTTAGTTTAACAGCCAAGCGGGTTTTGCTGGGTGTTTTCTGAGGCTAGGAGGCAATCATTCACTATTAGCTGCTTCCTTTGAACCATACGCTTAATTTGGAACTCAGCTGTTAAGAACTGAACAGACTGAAGCAGACGATCGACCAGAAGTGGTCAAATAAAAAATTAAAAAAAAGGTTCAAATCGATTGACCTGAAGCAAGACACGAACTTGCTATTTCTCATTCTTTCCGGACGTTCATTTCAATATATGATACGGTCACTTCATTCCAGTTGGAAAAGCGCTCATCAACAAAATACTACGACATGGAGATATGTTAACAACCTTTTTTTTTGCCTATATGGCATAGATACGAGGGGTGCCTTTTATATTTCGGGATTTGGCAAGCCTGGTGTTGCAATCTGGCAACTGACAGCTGACATTTCTTGGCTTTTACGTACTCAGAACGTTTTGAAATACCAGCGTTATTTGTGTTGTTTGCAGTAACTTAAAAGATTCATCTCGGTCCAAAAATGGAATTAAATCGTGAACATTTTCATGCGATTATTTTTTACAACTTTCGACGTGGATTAACTCAGCAAAATTGCATGGATGAACTTAATTCATTTTTTGGCGATGAAGCTCCATCAAGGACCAGTGTTTATCGATGGTATGGTGAATTCAATCGTGGTCGTAGTTCACTCCAAGACGAATTTTGTGAAGGTCGTCCAAAATCAGTTGTTGTTCCGAAAACCATTGATGCTGTGCGCGAACTGATATTGCAAGATCGTCATGTGACTTATCGTGAGATTGAGACAATCTTAGACCTTAGTGGGACCAGCATACATTCAATATTGCATAAACATTTGACTGTCAAAAAAATTTGTTCGCGTTGGATTCCACACAATTTGTCAATCGCTCAAAAAAAGGCTCGTGTCGATTGGTCAAAAGAAATGCTCAAAAAATACAATCGTGGGGCTTCGAAACACGTCTATGACATCGTGACAGGTGATGAATCATGAATTTATGCGTATGAGCCCGAAAGTAAACAGCAGTTGACTGTATGGGTGTTTCAAAATGAGCCAAATCCAACAAAAGTTGTTCGCGCACGAAGCACTTCCAAGCAAATGGTCGCCTGTTTTTTTCGGAAAAACTGGACATGTCGCAACCGTACCACTAGAACAACGCAGAACAGTAAATTCTGAGTGGTACACAACCATTTGTTTGCCAGTTTTCTTCCAAGAAATTAGGAAAACCAATCGCCAAAGACGGATCACTCTTCACAAGGACAATGCGAGCTCTCACCCATTGGCTCAAACAACTGCATTTTTGAGCACCCAAAACATCGAATTAATGGGTCATCCGCCGTATAGTCCTGACTTGGCACCGAATGACTTCTTTTTATTCCCGTACGTAAAAAACAAACTGAGAGGTCAACGTTTTTCGACACCTGAAGAAGCGGTTGTGGCATTCAGAATGCATGTTTTGGAGGTACCTCATTCAGAGTGGCAAAAGTGCTTCGACAATTGGTTCAAACGCATGCAAAAGTGTATAGATCTTCGTGGAGAATATTTTGAAAAACAATAAAGTGATTTTCGATGATTAAAACTTGTTTTTGTTTTCTAATCCCGACATATAAAAGGCACCCCTCGTATTAGCGATATCTGATTTCCATAAGGAGATGCGTCCTATAATACGAACAACGAGGTATTCAATTTATTCCAAACGAAAATCCCAAATAAAATAGTTTCACGATATTCGGAAGCAGTTCAGCAGTCGAGATCACCACATTTTTGTACATTTTCTGAGGGATAAACTCGAAGTTAGAGTTCATCTAAATAAAATAGAAGTCATTTTTTGAAGCAGAAAATTATTTGAATTTTTAACAATGGATCGAAAAATAAAATACTAAAAACAAAACAAAAAAATCTTTTTTCGTTTCCGTTTTACACGTTTTTAAAAAAATACCATTTCAAATGAGGCGAGGGCCTTCAGAGTACATGCAGAGGTTTGCTGGCGCTATGCCACTATGTCATTCACTGAAAGTTGCTCATAATTCTCGAGATTTAGTGAAGTTTTCCAAAACCAATCATCGGACTCTACTCTTCTTGCCCTCTTGCCCTTGTCTATTTGTTGTTTTTTTTTTTGCCTCAAATTTTGAACTGTGCATAGTTTCTTAGATTTGGTTAATTTCCTTAACTCTTCTTCTCCCTTTACATTTTACTCACTTCGTTAGTTTTTTTTTTTAGTCTCACTTTGTTTGAGTGTTTTTACTTTGTCTTAGCAGATTTTTGCAACTTTCTTCAACAACGGGAAGAGAAAGAGTTATTCTCAAAGGCATTACAACTAAATAATATAAATGTTGAATTTCCTTACCACACAAGCGGAAACAATTTAAGAGATTTTGCTAGTAAATATATAATAGAAACAACAAAAATCGGAGAAGCAACGCATTAAGCACTTAATCCAGTAATTCCCAGTAAAAGACGAATGCATGCATGAGTAAATGCCGCAAGCGAGGGGACAGCGGGGCATGGCACATGGGGGGCAGCCAATAAAAACGAGGGAATACCATGTGGAAAACATGAAGAAGAAGATGAAGCAGAGGATGAAAAGGGTGAAAAAACAAAATAATAGATGTAGATGACATGAAAAGCTTAAAAAAGAAGAGGGGAAAAAGAGCGCAAAAATGGACAAAAATTGGAAGAAAAAACCCAAAAATAAAAAGGAGAGCAAAAACCTAAAAATAAAAAGCAAGCGCAGCGGTAGATGTAAATAAATAGTGGCATGCGCATAGTTTTTGCACATAAAGAAAAATGTGTGTTTTACAAAAAAAGGCAACGCATGTGACAAACTGCAAATAATTTTACATATATCGATAAGCTTTAACTCAAACACTTTTTAGTCATTTGAAAGTAACGATGACGCAGAATTGAGTTACTTAACGAGTCTGTACTTGTATCTAAGCCTGGAGTTTGAAACCTAAAAGTATAAATTGAGAAAAATTAAGAAATCACAGTTCTGGAAAACATGAAAATTTGCGAAAGGGGCTCAAGTTTGCACTAAACTGTCTGTTGTCGTTTATTTGTTTATTTAAGTATATTTTTTTATTTATTTCTAATTACTATTTTTTATTTATATATTTATTTGTATTTATTCAGTTCAGTTATTCAGTTTATTTATTTAATTATTTAATTTATTTATTTACATATTTATTAATACTTTTTAATATATATTAATTTTTTTCTTTACTTATTTTATTATTTATATACTTATTTTTATTTATTTGTAATTATTTTTAAAGTGAAACTTCTTAGGCGTCGATGGGCGAGCGAGTATGGAGAGTAAAATTTCAAGGCCATGCAACGTTTTGGGCATTTTCGCTCCGCGAGAGAGAAAAAAGATATAACGTAGAGGAAAATGAGAGAGATACAC
>JAYXIM010032222.1:0-36849 GCA_037575425.1 Anastrepha fraterculus
GTGTACGCAAAGCTTATGATTGATTTGTATTTAATTTTATGATATCTCATGTAATCAGTGTGATTAAGGCAGTGAGCGGCAATGGGATGGTAACAGCCATAAAAACGTGATGAATTTTTATCGCTTGACATTATGACGTTGTCATGCCGTTGAACTGTATTCGATTAACTGACTTATATGGATATCTTCATAGATGCTTCAAGTTACATATGTGATGCATATAGCTGTCACGAGTGATGCATATAGTTGTCATATCACATATAAAGATATTTTACAAGCTTATAAAAATATCACTGCTCGGTTTTGTTGCATATCCTGCTGTTAAAATTTGCGACGACATACAAGCGAAATTCTTGAAAGCAGCTACAAGATGATTAACTACGTTTACGGCCATGATTTAGCTGATTTAGCGCGTGCGCTTATGACGTGGTAGAGATTTGTATGGATTGTGTTGAGGAGAAAATAAGCGTTCGGTTGTAAAATGTTGATTAAGCTATGGCAATTCCCTTTTAATACTTAGCTGCTTTATTAGCTGCCTGATTTTGGTTTGAGATTATGCAGTGCAGCGCTTTGTTTCTATTGTTCTTATCTCCTTCTTCTTCTTGATTGGCGAGATAACCGCTTAAACGATTTTGGCCAAGTTAAACAAAGCGCGCCAGTTGTTTCTTTCTCATGCTAACTGGCGCTAGTTGGTCACACCAAGTGAAGCCAAGTCATTTTTCACTTGATCTTTCTAGCGAAAAGGAAGCCTTCCACTTCCTCTGCTACCACCAGCTGGTACCGCATTGAATACTTTCAGAGCCGGAGCTTTTGTATCCATTCGAATCGCATGACCCAGCCAATGAAGCCGCTGGATCTTTACTCGCTGTGCTATATCTATGGTGTCGTAAAGTTCATATATAGATCAATGGTTCATCGCCCGCGGTCCTCACCGTCGCCAACGTGCAAAGGTCCAAAAATCTTTCGCAGAATATGTATCCTTAACACTCCAATTGACGCTTCATCGCATGCTGTCATCGTCCAAGTTTCTGCGCCATACGTTAAGACGGAGGGCATAATGAGAGACTTGTAGAGTGTTAGTTCTATTCATTGAGAGAAGACTTTACTACTGAATTGGATAGGGCCAGCGACAGACCATTAATCGGCTCTCAGCGATTTTGAATTTCCTGACGTAATAAGAGATGTGGCAGCGGTTTGTTGAGAGTTTGACTGGGCAATATCATTTTCAATATTTTCGTTTGGACGCGCGCATGCCGAGTTTGGCTAGTTCATCGACCCTACAATTCCCTTCGGGTGAAAGGACTCAGCCAACTCATTGAGTCGTGTGCAACAGTTCATTCGTACCCTACAAGTCGCCCTCTGACTGATCAGTGAAAATGCAGATATAATTTCGCGACATCGCATCACTCTCTACTAGGGGCATTGCACTGCCTTAATTATTGGCACCAGTTCAGTTTGGAAAACACTGCAGCAGCTGAGGAGCCAAAAACTGAAGGGCATCCCGAGATATTCGGAATAGACGCCTCCGCCCACACTACCTTGGAGCTTTGCGGCATATGTGTATTCATGGATGGACTTGCCTTAATTGAAAACATACTCTTTCTGCTACCTGGCTTAAAAGTCAGAAGGGTTGTGAACAATGTGGTGGCAGTTATGGGTGAGTGCATAGCCCACGATTCCGAGGAACACTAAAATATCGGTAAGGGTCTTTCCATGACCGTGACTATGGTTTGACACTTCTTTTAAGTGTCACTGTTTTGAGTCGTGTTGTTCAAGCTGATGATAGAGTGTTTCGCCTCAGATCTAGTGGAAGGGATACAATGTCACACGCTCTGAAAGTTCACACCCTTCTCAATGGCGATCCTACGAGGATAAGAACGCTCTAGTAGAGAACTGACCTAACTACCGCTGTATAGAGTCAGTGAATTACTTCTCGATTTGAATTATTCGCACATTTTTCTTCAATTGATCTGCTGCAGGAGTATAAGGCTCTCATGGCTTTGCGTACCTTATGTACAACTGGGAGTCGCTAGTTTAATTACTATCCAGCACAAGGTCTAGATATTTCGCCTTATCTTTAACTCTGTAGCTTTCCGCTATGGAAATTTGTCTAGGAATTGGTGTCTTAGGTAGGTAGGTGTCTTATTTATTCTAAATGTTGATCTGCCTGTTAAATATTTTCAGATCCCCTTTTTCCGGACTGACTTCCAATCTGTTACAATAAAGTGACAGTTTGTGGAGAGATCCTTGCAGAAGATCGTACAAGGTTTGAAGGTGTTTACCCGAGATAGCAATTAGAATATCATTGGCGAATGAAATTATCTTTCCTCTTATATCTTCAAATTTCTGACGAGAACTATTGACCGCCAAGTTCCACAGCAGTGGTGAGATTACCCCACCCCGAGGCGTATCCCTAACCAAAAATTTCTCGATTGAAATTCTGTCTAGTTCTGCACTTAGCATCTGTCAATTTAGCATCCGTTCTATAAACGATACTAATGCACTGTTTACGAGGCTCGTTTGAAAAGTACGCCCAAAGTCAGAGACATGGTAATACACGCATCGAGGTTATGGTTATTTGGTAGCATCTCTTGGAAGAACACACTCGAAGTTGCAGCCAAATCGGTGTATTTCTATGTCTAATTTCTCTTTCTCTTACTTCTCTTTGTCTATATTTCTCGGCCTATTTTTAGTCTATTTCTATGTGTTTGGCATTCGTTTGAATTGAGAAAATCGAGTAATTTTCCTTTTTATCACGCACCAGCTCACACCTCACCAGTTGTGATCGCAAAATTAATAGAAATAGAAATAAGTTTCTAACTCTTCTTGACTCCATCGGATACCTTGGATGCCTCGCTCAAGCGATTTTAATAAGAAAGATGATATGCTAAGCCTCCTTCGGTATCGTATGTGTGGTTTTTTCCTTCAGGAAAGAAAGCCATTCTTAACTTAGCCCACTTTTTGGTGATGTAATAGGCCGGATAGCCGCTTCCAAAATCAACATAGGTCTAGATGGGTCTAAGACTAGGTTATGTTGGAGGTCAGCGGAAATAATTTCGGCTGGCCCCGGCGATTTCTAAGGCTAGAAGCTGCTTTGAAATTGCTGAATGCTGCTTGAAAACCTTACTTTTGCTTCATCAAAGGCATCGGAAAATGGTGGAAATTAAGAAAAAAAATTGAAATTGAACATTCAATTCGCGGGTTTCTTCAAGTATTTGAATAAATTTCAGCTTCTGTTGAATCAGTTAAAGAGAGCGGCATGCTTCCACTGTCTTAGCATGACCGTCCTGGGTGGACCACCGCTTCCGCTCCGGTTGTTAACATTGCCCTTATATTCCATGTTGAAAGTCTGTAATTATTTGTCTTTCACTTTTACGTTGGTCTGCATCGTTGGGTTCGATTATCAATCCGAGACTGTTTTTGCTATATCACGAGAATTAGTTTCGGATAGGAGGTTGTCGGCCTCAATAGCTTAGTCCATCGCCGGACGGTGTTCACCTTGCTTTATTTGTTCTCTTACTCTCCGCTGGGATTTTCCATGAGATGCTGGCCTACCCAGTCTCGAGTAAAGGTTAACAGCATCACCAACATGAAGGAAAAGCAAGGAGATTAAAAGTAGTAAGGTGAGATCATTTCGTAGGATCAGCTATCAAGTTGCACATCTCTTTAGTGGTCAATTGGATATTGTCTACTCTGAAGAAAAATGTTGTATCACCCTGTGCGCAAAGTCTAAGAAATATAGCAGGCATCGCAGGCTTTTAAATAAGCATTCAGCCATCATCGAAAGAATTATAAAGCAGATTATGTTTGAAGCATTTGAAATATTACTTTTCATCGCACTTTAAATTTGTCTTACACAAGTTTCAGTGAGACTCAAACTCTTCTTATTTATTACTTTCAGAAAAAAACTTAGTTTGCCTACATTCATTTCGCCTTGCAGGCTACTTTTGTTGGCCAACACTGATTAAGTAATATTGTGCTTGCTCTACTATACATACAAAAACAACATTCATACACATGCGCACACACACAAACAAATGTTTATAAATAGAAAATAGTTACAATTTCTACCAGACTTTGTAGCCTCTGGCTTTAAAGCGTAACAAAGTGGAAAAAACTCCCGCTACTGAGCAGATGTACACAAAGATGTCTGCCAGACAGTCAGCGGAAGTCGGACAAAAGTAGAAAAAAAAAACAGAGTAATAAAAATCAAGAAAATAAAAGTATAAAAGTGAATTAGAGAAAACCTGCGGTAAAACGCTGGTACACCAAAGGCTAACAAGACAAGCAGCCGAGCCAGCTGATTTGAGTGAAAGCTCGACAGGGTGTTGAATTTTCGTTGCCACGAAAGCCCACACGTGTATGGGTGCCTGAAGGTGTACGTGCAAGTGTGCGTGTAAGCAATATTTTTTTGTTTACAGTTCAAATGTACTACATTTGAGTGTTTCTATGTTTAGCTACGCGCACACACACAGATTTTTGGAAATTGCGAAATGTAGCAAATAAAGATAAATGATGTAAAAGGAAATGTGCAATTTTTTCAACTGCCACTTTGCTTAACCAACAATGTTTTTCTTACTACAACAGAGGCAAAAATAAAAACCGAAAAACCAAAAACAAAGAAAAAGCAACCGGAAAGGTACACAATTTAGTTTTTTTTTTTTGCGTTTTTGCGAATTTCATTTGTGCTACAACCTTGACCATTTCTTTTCGGCATGCAACTGTCAAGTAAGTCAGGGCTGTGAGCAGCCAGCCACGCTCGTATTGCCAAATGCTTTGCTCACCCACTTTCAAGGTACATTTTATTTGGCATTTTTTCATAATATTTATTTAAGTTTTATTCGCTAGCTTCCTTCTGCAATTTATTGAGCGGAAATTCTCGATTGTGTTGCCGGTGGAGGTCGTGCCTGTTTGTTTTGCTTGAGTAAATAATGAAATAATACACCTTTTAAATATTTTAGCCTATTAAATAAAAAAAAAACTTTTAGCCAAGCGACTTTTTAAAGTTAATAAAGACCAATTTCGCACTAAAGGAGAGATGATTTAAAAAAAAATTTTATAAAATTTGCAAGTCATAAATCTAACTTCAACTATTTTTTATTAGAATTAATAACATTCAATCAAGGCTCACAGCTGATCGGGTAAAAAACGAAGCTATGAAATTTCAGCACAAGAAAAGCTTAAGTTTTGAATTTTAGAATTTTAGGGAGAAAGCTTAGTTTTAGCTACAAAACTCACTTTCAGCTTCCACTGCTTTAAAGTGTTCTTTTCAGTTTCATGATACTGACTCTGGTCTTTCAGTTTCATGATAATGAGCTCTGTTTATTGTTACGCGCAGCATGCGTGTGCATGACGGGGACGATGCGGGTCTGCCCTACAGCTGCGACGGAGAGGATGCTTAAGCTGACACCGCTTCATATACAAGCAGTTATTCAACAATCAGCTAATCAGCAAAGCATAACCTGTCGAATATTACCAGGGAAGCCTTCGGTAGCGAAAAAGTGATGTCATCGAAGAACATGGAATTACTGAGTCTGCAACTCCCAATTACTTAGCTTCTCAGAGATGATATTACTAAAGTCATTGCATTCGTAAATAAGTTCAGAATTGAACTGGACGACAAGGTAAACTGGAGTAGCCCTGCATTTGAGAGGAAACTCCAGGAGTGTACTTTGCACTTCTACACAAATAGCTTGAAGACACCAGAATGCATATTCGCTTGAATATATGGCCCCAGAACCAAGCGTTTTGTGACGATGTGTAATTTTTCTAAGCAACTTCCAAGAGGAGATATATGCCATTTGTCTATGTGCAGAGATAACCTTAGACAGAAATTTCCGGAATGAGCGAATTGCCATTCTAAGCAACAGTCAGGCGATACCCAAGACTCTGTCGTCCTGTGATTTTAAGTCCACACTGGTCCTTTAGTATAGCGAGAAACTGAATCTTATGGGAAGACACAATCGTATCCGGCTAATTCGAGTCTCAGTACATAGCAATATAACTAAGAACGAAGCAGCGGACGCATTGGCGAGAGAAGTTGCTGCCTCACCATTAATAGGACCCGAGCCCTGCCATGCTATGGAACAACACACCATCAATGAGAAGCTTAGGAGTGAAGAACTAAGGCTAAGACAGGTTAGCTGACACCAAACTATGAAAGATAAACTGAGAATGCTCACGGGCATTCTCACTAGCCACTTCATACTGTGGAGTCATTTGCACATGATCGGTATATGATTTACCGATTCTTGTCATTTCTGCGACTAGTCCCAGGAGACTCCAATACACCTTCTTTTTGAATGCAGCGCCAAAGCGCGGAGAAGTTTGAGACATCTCCGCCAACTGCAGCCAGATTGTTATTTTCTTCTTATTTTTTCAGGATAAAATATATTGAGTAATATAATATAATCAATGTAATTTTTGAAGAACCCCTCGTTTATTTTTCTTATTTTTGTGATTCATAACCACGATTATGCTAAAAACATTTTTTTTAAATGTTAACAAAAAAGAATTATTTCCAAAAAAAATTTCCAATTTTTTCCAAACAAAATTTGTAGCAAAAAAAATTGTTTCCTAAAAACAGGGTTGCCACCTATATGAAAAAAATAATTTCCTAAAATTTGACAAAAACAATTATTTCCAAAAAAACCATTCCAATTATTTCCAAACAAAATTTTTAGCCAACAAAAGTATTTCCTAAAACATAGGGTTGCCACCTATGTATATGAAAAAAGTTATTTAGTAAACATTTTTTTAAATGATTAACTGCTTGACGCCATTTATAAGATGGCAGCAACATCTGACCTAATGATTAACTGCTTGACGCCATTTATGAGATGGCAGCAACATCGGACTTTTTTTTTTAACGAGGACCATGAGTGTCAAGGAATGCCGGTATATCTCGTTCTTAGCCGACTTTTTTCTGACTAAAACTCGAATACATCGATATATACACAAGTTGTGTTATTCCAGGAAGTTGGCGCTTACTTATAAACTTATCTCCGAGCTTCCAAAAAAGGGTTGCCACCTATATAAAAAATTAAATTAATTAAATAAGGAAATTTTGTTAAATACCGAAATAGGATATCAAATAAAGGCTATTTAGGCATACATATTTTTAAATAGGGTTGCCACCTATCTAAAAATTTAATATAATTAATCTTCTTAGAAAAATGGAAAACTTTAACTTTAACGCGCATAATGAAAACTAGCATTGTATTATTTTTTTTCACGGCCGGCATCGTTTTATTCACAATAAATGGTGTTGCCACCTAATTTTGAAAATAAGTATAAAATTAAATGGCCGTATATCGATAACAAAAGAAAGTTATTTAAGAAAGTGTTGATGCAAAATAATTTCTAAGTGTAGTTGCCACTCGTTTTTTTTTTTGTATAAATAGGAAATGGATAACAAATGAATGGTATTTCGAAAAGCTTTAATAAAAACATAGTTTCGAATGGCGTTGCCACGTAACTTTCACAGAAAAATTATATAAGAAGAATAGCATCGCATGGGTTTTTCCCCCGGGCTTATAACCAGAATGATTTTATTCGCATTGAATGGTGCTGCCACCTAATTTTCAAGTTCAATACAAAATTAAATAGCCGAATATGGATATGAAACGAAAGATGTTTAAGAAAGTTTTAATGCTAAATAATTTTTGTGGGTAGTTGCCACTTAATTTTTTCTTTTGTAGAAATATAAATAAATCACAACACTGACTTAAACGTTCGGATATGGGTATCAAACAAAAGGTTTTTCAAAAAACTTTAATAACAAAAAAATATTTTGATGTGGCGTTGCCACGTAACTTTTAATGGAAAATTATAATTTACTTAACTACAAAAGGGACTTGAAAATGGTAGTAAGAGGAAATATGTTTAAGAAAGTTTTGATGCTAAATAGTTTTTGAGCGTAGTTGCCACATTTTTTTTTTCTTTTTGAAGATATATAAATATTTTTCAAAACTGAACTAAATATTCGGATATGGGTATAAAACGAAAGGTATTTCAAAAAGCTTTAATAAAAATATATTTTAAGTGGCATTGCCACGTAGTTTTTAATGAAAAATTATTGTAATTTACTTAACTACAAACCGTATTTGAAAATGTGAGTAAGTTGAAATGTGTTTAAGTAAAATTTTCAAAGGAGGTTGCCAACTAATTTTTAATTAAAAAATTTAAACTTCTACATGTTAGGAAATCAAAGTGTAAGAGCGATGAACTTTAAAACTACCGAACGAATTTTCGGTTATGCTTTTCAACAGTGAGCGGAATTATACACCTGAGGAAGCTTTAAGCGAATTACCGTGTGAAAATACGGCGGATTGCTGGTGGCGAATATTTTTATTTTCATTATTTATTGCTTGGAACGTCCTAAAAGTATGCAAATAGTAAAAATTCAAAAATTCATGCATAAATTTAGAAGGTGCGTCGCACTTAATTGGAGCATAAGGCGGAAACCAGTTTCTTCCATTGGCTTCTACCATACGCATAGTTCCTAATTTGACTCCAGAAACCGAATTACTCGCTTTCAGTCCGATCGTGGGTAAGGGTCATCTTGCGGATTCCATTCAAAAGCCATTTTTGCTATGTTGTCTTTACGTAACGTGTGGCCAATCCAGCTACATTTTTTTTTTATTTCCAGATTAACGGATATGCTGTTTGTGAAAGCGTGAAGATTCTCGTTTGTGATGGTAACTGGCCAGAAAATCCAGCAGATTTTTCGGAGGCAATAGTTTACGAAAGCTTGTAGTTTATTGCGAATCACGTCAGTCACTTTTCAAGTTTCTGATCCATGCAGGAAAACAGCTTTGATGCGGCTGATAAATATTCCTAAGTGTGCACAAATACCAAACTTCTATAAATTTCTCATTCTCTAGCATTTTTTAAGCCTCCGCGCATACGCCGATTTACTAAACGCCCACACTTTGCCCATAGTTACATCAATTCTTATGTACCACATTTTCATAGCATACTTTTTGGTGTTCAACAACATTTACTTTTACACATTACATAACTTTTCACTTAAAAACAATTACTAAGACTCCTGTTCGTACGAATTACATAATTAAATCCAAATTTTAATTCCCGATTGACAAACTGAGGCAAGTAATGTTTTAGGAATTAAAAACATCACAGTAAAATTATTCGCAAAAGCTTTAAAACTTTTCAGTTCGCCAGTACCCCTCGGTATCCATTCCATTACGCATTTTCGGCTAATTTTAAATTCCTAGCATTTCACGCCTTAACATAATAAAACAGTAAAGCTAACATAAAAACAAAAACACAAATAACACGCCAGAACAACGCTGAAGCAAAAGAAACACACATAGCACAGCAAAATATAAAGACCCAACAAAATTTCTGGAATGAAAACAATGCGATAGAAACAAGGGCGAAGCCACTACAAAAATCGCAGCAACAAAAAGTCACACGCCACGAAATTTTATCAGCACAACAAAAACAATGCGCCTAATAAATAATGGCTAGGCAAAATTAAAAAATCAGCGCGCATTTTCCCCTCCAAGTATCATTGGCGCGCTTGTAAAGTCATAACGTAGCAAGCGCTGTGGATAGATGACAAGCATACATTTAGGCGCGAGCTTTCAGTTATCAGTAACGTAATAATTATTTGAAGCACAGCAGCATAAAATGGCATTAGCATAATCAGCATAATATGCGGGCCAATGAGGATTGCCAAAGATGAAATTTGTGTTTTTTTTTTGACATTTTTTATATTTTTTATAATTTATTTTTTTTATTTGTTTTTTAACAGAAATGGTATCCGTTTGTGGATTTGTCACAAAATAATTGTATTATAGGGTTCTAAAAAAAACAACAATTTATAATATTTCAACTTTTCCCGCATACTTGCTTTTGTTTTTTTTTAATATTTTCGATTTAAATATTTTTGATTTTTTTAATATTTTTTTTTCTTATTTTTTTTTTGTTTTTGGGAAGAGGAATGGCATATCTTTGTGGATTTGTCAAAAAATAATTGCATTACAGGGTTCTCCAAAAAAACAAAAAAAAATGTTACATAATATTTCAGCTTTCCCCGCATACTTGCGTCTCCAAAGCCAACCTGCTACTCAGCTTGCCACCCACTCCACAAAACGACATGTTGTTAGCACAAGAATTATCACTCTCATATTTCACTCATAACACAGTCAATTTTAAAACATTCAAATTGTGAATAAATAACATCATATCTCATTCAAGCTTATGCGCACGCCTCCACACACTCCCATGTGCGTTCAGTGCTTCGCTCACTCGCTCACTCGCTCACTCTCTCACTCACTTGCTAACCCCCTTAAGCACTCAGTCGCTCACCCATGCACTGTCTCATTCGACATGGCCTTTGGGAACTGACTTGACTAGCAAATCCACTCCACAGACTCTGTGTGTTTGCTTCAATTTTGTTTTCACTGGTTTTGCATTAATTTACATAAAAATGTTGTTATTTCAGCGCGATTTCATTGAGCTGGCTGCGAGGCAGTGACAGGGGTGTATGAATTGATAATAATACTTGTATTTTTGTTGCTGTCATTTATTTTGCCGTTTTGTTTGGTTGGTGTTGTTCTTATGTTTCCTGCTTCCTTCTCCGTTTCCGGCTCATCATGCAGTGTGGGAAATGAAACCCTGTGCCCTGTGCCCTGTGATAAATTTGTGGCAAGTACTTTTATTTACTGCCACTGCAGTAACTGGCTTTTATTATGATTTCTAATTGATTTATGGTTTCATAAGAATGAAGCAAAGAGTTTTTAAGATTTCTGAGTAGCCTATCCACTACCAACGTCAGCAATATATTTTCCTAGCATTAGTCATCCAAAAAGTGCATTGAATTTCGTATTTTCGCTCACTCAGAATTCGTGACAAAAAATCAGTTCGTAAACCAAATATATTTCCTGATCGTTGTGCGCCTTTTGAGTGAACAAAACCGTTGAGAAAGTTTGTTAATATTTATAAAAAAAAATGCATGAATTTCGTTCCACAATAAGACATCAACCCCCAAAACTATCATTGACCAAGAATTCCTGGCTAAAAACTCAACAAATATCACCAAATACCCTGCACCTGTTTTGTCTCTGGCTGACAAGGATTCAGTGCTGTTTCTCACTATCACCTGCCTAAAAGCGCCTTCTGGTTCCTCAACTTTCTCTATCTTCCCATTGTTCGTCAGAGTTGGAGATTTTCAACATCCACAGGATGGATGCCTCTTCGGCTGGATTGCTGAGAACCTAGGCACGAAGCTCATGGCTAAGACGGAATGTATTCAAAGTCTACAGCCTCAAGTTTTGCGCCTGGTCAACCTTTTCTATAGTCACTTTATATAGTTTCGTGAGTCCTTCGCCATCACGGACGACTAATTTGACGCAGCCTTGATACCAATCCGCGCCGAAACCGGATGCTTGCTCCGTAGGTTGAAGAGGACGTTGGCCAAATCAACTCAATCCATCTTCACTGATCTTTAGAAACACCGCAGTCCTCCTTCGCCCGATCCACGACAAGATGTTAGCTTGCCGCCATCTTTAACCACCTTTATTCGCACGTTGCTCTTCAGATGGCCTCTGCCGTTTAGGCGCTGGTCCCCCGCTGTTTGCCTGGGAGACACGATAGGTACTAGATCCATCAAAATCGATGGACTTTGTCCAAGTCAACGAGGCCTTATGCTTCTTAAACAAGGAATCTTAGTCTATTGTCGCAAATCTATGTAAGGGCGACCGGCTGACCGCTTCGTTATGTAGGCCAGCTTAGAAGAACGCAAGAATTTGACAAAACGTCCCTCACTGGTACCTGAGAGCGAGCCAAGCTATTTTTATTTACACAAAACGAAATCGCCACTTGAAAAATTAAGGTTTGACCTTGAGCTCACTTTTTTCAAAAACCAACCATAGACTTCGACCTACGCTCTAACGAGCCTTGCCGCTCTCCCGCGAAAATGGGTCAAAAGGAATGCTTATATACAGTTTAGTGTGCTTGTGCGCAAAATTAATCATCCTATGGGAACATTTATAATTTTTGTAAATGGCATTGAACTTCAATCAATCAAGAACCCGACAGCTGCGGAATAGAAACAAGCAAACAGCGGGGCGCGCAAAGGTCAAATGAAAGACTTCCATCACTGAATATAATTTTCTTTTTTTGTGTTTAAATTAAAAAGTTATCCAAAAATACAATTGGATGATTAATTTTGTGCCACCTGGTTCGTATATCTTCTCATTAGCGTTTAAAAATTGTACTCCTCTTCCTTATGAATATTTTATAGCCTAATATTTCTGTATTTTATTTTGGTCTAAATTTTTTGGCTACTTCCTTCCGACTTCTTTCCCTCTCTATCGTTTCTTTTCCTACTCTGTCATTCTATGCTGTCGGTTAATCGCCAAAATAGCATGCAAAGGTAATTAAGTTTTTGGCATTCTAATTAAAAATCCACCGCCAACACTTACCAAAAATTTATGGCATTTCATTTCAACGCCCCCACAACCAACTTCAGAAGCCTTCAGTCATATTCTCTTGTGCCCAGCTGCCTACCGCTTCTCCGCTTATACAACTCTGTATGCGGTTGAGCGGCCAATAAATTTCCCAACAAATCTCAATATTTTATTCACCATAATAACACGTAACAAATCCCACATACAAAAACAACGGCAACAATAAATTGCCTCAAAAAAAAAAAAAAGCAATAACAACAAAATGTCGTCAACACAATAACGGTATTAGCGTTGGCAATGACAGGCAGACACCGAACTCACCAACAACAGCAACAACAATAGTGGAGATGATTTGGCAGCAACAATAATAATAATAACAAGAAACGCCAAAGAATGGACAAAATGCTAAGGGTAAAGGGCTAGCAGGCGATGCCAGAAAAGGGCAGAGCGGCGCATGGAGTGGCAAGGAAAAGCCATCGAAAGGCGCACAAGCTGACTGTTGGTAAATTGTTGCCACAATAACGGCAAAAACCACAACAAAAACAGAAAACCAAAACAAAAACAGCAACTAAGAGCCAGCAAAACTGGCAGCAGCGACAGAAATAAGGACGCCGTAAACAACACTTACAACAACAAGAATGTACATAAAACCACAATAACAAAAACAAACTTTCGCTCGCTTTTCGGTAGGCCAAAGACCAACACAATAGGGCGTAAAACCCTTAAAAAACGCAAAAGGCAAAGACAGTTTCTATGAAACTGCAGGCAAAAGGGCTTATCCCGACAGCAAACCGAGAAATGGCCACCTAGTGAAGCCGCCTATGTTTACCAGACACTGAAACAGTGTCATCTACCAAAATTGGGCGATTTTTGCTAGGCGAAACAAACAGAACGCAGAGCGAGCGGGTGAACGAGCCAGCTGGGTAGTGAGACAAAAGTAGTCGTATTAAGACCGCCAGAAAAGCCAATTAAAATTCTAGAGATTAAACGGCACTCGAGTGGGGAATTATACAATAGTTATTAGTGAGCACCAACGAAATGATGAGACCGAAAGTGATAGAGGTGGAGAGTGCAGGATGCAGGGTGCGCAGAGAGTCAGCGCAGTTATGTGAAAGAAATTGCAAGCGATTTTGTGGTAGAGCGAAAAAAAACGAGCAAAGTATACAAGCAGCGAATTGTGTCGGATTAGCCAGGAATAATTAAGTAATAAATGTATTAAAGAAGAATGGAAAGACAATCAGCGTTGGCTGGGCGGGTGCACACTGTTGGGAAACATTGGGAGTTGGAATGCAATGCAGCAATTATACGAATATGCAGATTAAAATTTCAAAATGTATTGTTTCATGTTATTATGAAGTGAAGTAGTAAATAGAAAAAATTTCGTTAGAATTAGTAACGAAAATCGTTTTATGGGAAGAATGCAGAATTTGGTTTGCAATCACTGATTATATACAAGCAAGTAAGGCCGGAGTACTATGAAAAATTAAATAGAAAAAAACTTAAAAATTTTGTCCAAACATTATGAAAAATTAAATAGAAAAAATCTTATAAATTTTTTCCAAACACTATGAAAAATTATAAGAAAAAATCTTATAAAATTTTTTCAAACACTAAGAAAAATTAAATAGAAAAAAACTTATAATTTTTTTCCAAACACTAAGAAAAGTTTAATAGAAAAAATCTTGTAAATTTTTTCCAACACTAGGAAAAATTAAATAAAAAAATCTTATACATTTTTTCCAAACACTATAAAAATTAAGAAGCAAAAATTTTATAAATTTTCTCCGAACACTATGAAAAATTATATCGAAAAATGTTAATACATTTTTTCCAAACACTTCGAAAAATTAAATAGAAAAAATATTGTACATTTTTTCAACACTAGGAAAAATTAAAAAGAAAAAATCTTATAAATTTTTTCCAAACACTTTGAAAAATTAAATAGAAAAAATCTTGTACATTTTTTCCAACACTAGGAAAAATGAAATAGTAAAAATCTTATAAATTTTTTCCGAACACTTTGAAAAATTAAATAGAAAAAATCTTATAAATTTTTTCCAAACACTAAGAAAAATTAAATAAAAAAATTAAATAGAAAAAACCTTATCAATTTTTACCAAACACTATGAAAAATTAAATAGCAAAAAAAAAAAACTATCAGCAAGTAGAGTAGTAAATAGCAAAAATTTAGCTTGATAAACTCACGAAAATTTTTTGCTGGAACCAACTCAGATTTTGAAAATCGGTCAGCATGAAAAATTAAATATAAAAAATTGTATAATTTTTTTTTCAATTTTTTGCCAGTTTGGTAATAGAATCAGTTCTGCCTTACACAAACAATAAAGGAGGGCTAGAAATTTGCTTCTCGCGTTATAAGAGATCGATCCAGCTTAAGGAAACCTGCTTGAGTTAGCACAATAAGCTGGTTGTACTGGCAAACTTGCAGAAATAAAAATAGTTTTAAAAATGTTTTAAGAATAAAGAAACAGGCAATACTTTAAAAAGCTATGCAAAGTCACATAAACAAGAAAGTTGACGTCAGATTTCTTAAGCTACCTATGAAATTTTGAAATTTGAATAGGTCGAGCCAAGGAGCACCAAGAGGTTTGGTGGCTTCTAAAACACTCAGGCTAAAAAGCCGAGATTCTTTGGTAAATTTGTAAATATCCTCCAGTTTTAGAAAACGAATATTACTCATTCTCACGTCATCGGAACCGAAAACTCGTAGCCTTGCTCTAGTAAAGGCAGGACACTCACCAAGAAAGTGATCAGTGCTATCCGCATCCTATATACATGCAAGACAGGCACATCGGGTGCTCAATGGTTCCAATGGTAATCATATGCTGGCCCCATGGGTTGTGTTCTGTAATAATACTGACCATCAACCGAACGTCTTTCCTTCCAAGTTGTAGTAGAAAGTTTGACAGTTTTCTGTTCGGACTTGTCACAAAACACTTTGTAGTTCTGCAACGTTACACATAGAATGGCCAAAATGGCAGCTAACAGCATCTGAAAAACTGGGTAGATTATTTGTCAGATGACAGCTTCACTATTGAGTCATATGATGGTTATTTGTAGGATAACTAATAGGAGGATAGCTTAATAGGAGAGACGAACTAATTCAGCGCCTAAATACATGCGTCTTCATTAAAGGCTTCCATTTCTCATTAATGAATGAAAGGAAGTCGGTAAGTTAAAAGAAAAATGTAAAAAATTTGTTCAAGTAATTTTTACTATTTGTTTATGCTGAAAATGATTTTTACTCAAACTCAATAACAAGTGAGCAGCAAGTGTGATTTCGCAGAAAAGTTTACTTCTTTACAAGTCTAAAGTGAAGAAATAATGCAGCAAAATTGCTAGTAATAATGATTCAAGAGTTATTTAAACATTTGCTTTTCATACTATGCACCAGCAGAACTGGCAAGCTGATGGCTCATATGATGGATCAGCTACTAAATGGGGTCACATTTTGGTCATTATTGAGTAATGTGACGGTCAGGATAAAAATAATAGCACAACTGCCCTTTGGACTTGTCATTGAAATATTATATATATAATATTTTTCAATTGAAATATTTAAAAATAATAAAGAAATTGATTTTTTTTTTTAGTTTCGAAAAATGTTTCCTGTAAAAGGCTATACAACTCCAAAGGATGCCGCGAATGATGCTCCACTGTAAAGACTATCTGTACTTTTTCCATAAAAGATTATTTACCATCCATTCAAAAAGCTGCTGAGGACCTAAACACGGTGCTAAAAAGTATGCTATAAATTTTCAACTTCATTTAAATGTGTGCTGAAATTTCATGCAGTGAAAAGTATGTTTCAATATTTTAAATTAATCATCCCAATATCGAAGAAATGTTTTCTGAAATAGGAAGTGCCCCTAAGAGTATGTTTCGATATTTCGTTTGATTGCAAAATGTTCACAAATGTATGCTTTAATATTTTCAACTTCATTTAAATGTGAATTGAAATTTCATGCGCCCAAAAGTATGCCTCAATATCTCAGCTTCATATTAAATGTGCAAAATATTGTACATGTATCAATATTTCAAATTCATTTTACAATACGAATGAAACACATTCAGAAGTAGGAAATGCCCCAAAAAGTATGCTTCAATATTTCAGCTGCAATGGAAAATGTTCAGGAATGGCATGCATGAAAAAGTACGCTTTAAAATTTTCAAATTCATTTAAATATGAACTGAAATTTTACGCACCCCAAAGTACACTGAAAAGTCTGTTCCGATATTTATAGTTAATTTCTCAGTATCAAAGAAAAATTTTCCGAAACTTTAAGTGCACCCAAAAGTATGCTTCGATATTCCATCTTTAACACAAAATGTTTAGAATTGGCGTGCATGCAAAAGTATGCTTTATTATTTGAACTTCATTTCAATATGTGATGAAATTTCAGGCGCCCAAAAGTATGTTTCGATATTTAAAGTTAATTTCACAATATTAAGGAAATATTTTCAAACATTGGAAATGCACCAAAAAGTGTGCTTCGATGATTTGTCTTCTTTTCAAAATGCTTCAATATTTCCACTTCAAATGCACCAAAAAGTATGCTTCGCTATTTTATAACATTAATAAATATAAAACAAAAAATTTACTTTAATATTTCTACATCATTTCACTATGTGATAATATTCTATGCACCAAAATGCAGGTTTTCATATTTCTGCTTAATTTTGCTCCAAAAAGTATACTTCCATTAATCAATTTTATTTCAAAAATTCACCATAAATGGCTACTGGCCTACTAATTGTGAACCTAAGCTAATTTTGAAGAGTGAACGGTATATTATTTCGTCACAAGAGCTATTCACGAACTATTTTCTTTATTTTATTTGTATTTAAACACACTTTTTTTGTAATATTATTTCTGCATCAAGTAAATTTAGTTATTTTCATATTGGATATACAAAAACTTGTTTGCGCCGCAATATATGCTCTTATTATTTACATATATTTAGGAAAAGCCCAAATCAGCTCGAAAATATGCTTCTAAATACCAAAAAGAACTATGTATTTTTCGCGATAAAATAAAAACGCTTGCCAACTACCAGGAATCGTCTGAAAAGTGCTTATTTTGTCTGGCTCGGAAGTGTTTAGCACCGTTAGTGAATAGGGTCATACAATAATAAATTTGAACAAAAAATGTTTTACTTCCATAGGTTATCCTTTATGACAAGAAATTATGACCTGATGCCAAAAAGTGCACTGATGACTAAGAAAAGCGCAACCGAGAACCGAAAAACATCGCATACTTGCTGTGATTGCAAAACTAAATTGCGCTTAAAATACGCGCCACAAAGTATACCACAAAATTTATCAACCATTCGAAAAAATTTCAAACAAATACATCAAACTGTCAGGGCGGCACAAGCATTTTCTGGCGCTTATCACAATTGTTTACAAGCGTAAAATTCTCAAATTTCGTTTGTTTGTGACAAATAATTTGCGAAAAAAGACAAATTACCGCTGAACTGCATAGAGCTATAAAAACGGAGGGTGAAGAATTAGAAAAGTAGAAAAAGAAAAATTGCTGGTGGGAACAAAAAAGTACAAACTTTTCTGAAACTGATAAGCAATTTCGTGAAGGCTTGCATGCAATGCTTAAAAACTAGTGACAGCTCTGAATGCAACGATGCGACGAAAGAGTTTTTTAGGTTAAAGCAGAAGTTTGGCGCGAAGGGGCGCGATGGGCAGCGTACAGTGCATGAACAACATCTGCCGCCTGCCGATCGAGAGAAAACAAAAAAAAAAACGGTTGCTAAGTCGGCACGCGTAATCGCTCTGCTCAAAAGCTGCATTTCACTTCTTTTCTTTTCCTTTCCATTTTACTGCTCGCCGCTCTGACTGCGCGGCACCAACGTTTACTTGTCGTAGCAAATATTGATGTGGCATAAGATTAATGTGCACTTAGCTGCCACCACGATGCGCTAGCGTTCGTTTGCAAACATTTTTATGTGCCACACAAGCGGAAAATGAAAATGTCCCCGACACAATGGTTAGCTCTTTAACGCGCTTAGCCGCTGCTGGTTGTCTTCCTCACTCTCTCTCTCTCTCGCTGTCTCTACCTTTCACTTTATATGACTTTGTTTCACTTCTACTACTAAGTTGGCCTTTGTTGTTGCATGCATTGCGTGCCGCCGTTTCGCTGATTTTCTTAGCTTATACTGCAACTCCTTATCCATTAGTGTTTGGACACTTTTTGTGGGTGGAAGTCACATGTGCAAGAGGACTTTTTAAACGCCAACATTTTTTGGGTATCCATCGAAGTAGTTTGCTTAATTATTTCCTATGCCACAGACTTCTACTCCATCTTCTTCACGTTTAATTCGCCGTTCATTTATTTGCTCTGTGATTGTCGAATCGAAAGGCAAATGCAAATATGAATATGTCACATGCCTAAGTTTTCATTAATAGACTTCACGCTATATTAATCTCGACCCTCTTATGAGATGTATGCATCACATAAAAGTTCATTTGGTTCTCGAATCATGAAATATTACCAAAACACAGCACAGTAAGGACTCGTTAAGCTGATCTAACTGACTCTTTCCCCTTTCGCGAAATTTAAGTTTACTAATTTGAACTTTCGGCCTTCATATTGACTCAAAAGTGTGGAAGACACTTCTCTCCATAACTTAACCCAAGGGTCAACTACTTCAATAGAGCTTCTAGCGCTCGAAGGTATAATTAGGAAAAAAGAGCAGAAGCGTTTCGCAGCCAGCAAAATAAATATTTAGAATAGTCATCTAGAGTCAAAACGAGTCCAGTATAAGAAGTCGGACCGAGAAAGAACAGGCATTGTAAAAGTTCAAGCTAGACTGCGGCACCTGTAGATTGTATATGAGAAAACTGAGTCGGAAGCATCTTCGGAACAAATGCATTTTCGTCTCTTTAAAGCGCGATTAGTGGATCAATACCTTCATCTCACACGAATTCCCATCTAACAATAACTAGTTAAGTCACCCCGCGTCAAATTTGTGGCTTAGTTAGAATTAAAAGCTAGCTAAACCGCTTCTGAGCAACTTCCACTCAGAAAAATGTTGATGCATGAAAAGTTTTCCTCTGCGTTTGCTAATATCCTCCTTGATTGATACCCAGTAGTATTTTCAAAGTGAGCTTAGGCTTGTAAAATTTCGTCAGCCATTAGAAGAGGTCTTTCAACCTACTACCTCGGTAAATATCTGATGCAAGGTCGAGACTTCTAGCTTAAATTTGTATGTGGCAGTATATGGTTAAGGTGCCGAATAAAAGAAGCCGTGGCCCTTTCGTAGTTGTTTAACAACCTGCACTGTTCAACCCTTTCTGTCCAAACTGCCCGAAACTGACGAAAGCCCAGAAAACGTGATAGTTCATTGTGAACGCTCCAGAGATTAACGAGCTATTCTCGAACCTGCCCTGGCTCAGTAACCGTCCCTTAGCACCCTCATATGATACATGTGGGCAGCGAGCAGTTAGTGGGAGGCAGCCCAAACATTCGCAGCTAAAATCATAACGCCACTCGCCTATATTGATTAGGAACGCAAGGCGATGCAGCAACAGTTACAGCAGCAGCAGCAGTGGAGACGGACGTTTTATGACGAGCCGACGACAACCACAGACCTTTGGATGAAACACTCACTTCAACATCACACAGAAGACAATACGATAATGGGTTAATATAACACTACTGCAACTTTTCCGATACATCTTTAGCTTTGGAATCGCCCACAGTGGGATTAATTGGGACTATCGCGGGGTCTAGTCTTCATAGGAGGGAAACCAGGACAGAGGTACCTGTTGTGTCTTCGCACATAAACGCTGCTCGACGCAGATGTTAAACTTTTGTGGTTTCAGGGCAGAATTTAGCACGCCTCGGCTCGCTATTGTGTTAGTAGGAGCATGCCCCACATAGCATTGGCCTGGCGGTACCTTTGAGATGTTTTAGGCATTTTGATTTGAACCTCCTTTACAACACAAAAAGGAGCCAATAAAACCGTTTAGAGTAGTCAGATAACATAACATTTACCTCTTTTTTTATAATGAGACTCATTTCCAATGTATTTGTAATTTTTACGAACGATCTCCCCATTATTGAACTATAACAGAATTAAGCTCAAAATACGGACACCAAGTGGCTTTTGGGCACGTTGATTGTGGGTTTGGGGTCAGTTTTTCAAAATTAAAAATGATGAGTCCGAAATTAGAGAGCGCATAACAATACATTGGAAACTGGTCTTACATCCCAAAATAAAAAAATCTTGTAACCTGCGTAATCAAAAGATTGTAGAAATGCGCTTTACTTTCCACCTCGGAACCGCCAACTTTGCAGGAACTAAAATTGGAAATATGCCCCACTACAGTCGATTCTACGTTACCAGAACGACCCGGTTATCCGACCGAGGTCACCTCAGGACAAGAACAGGGAATTTTTGCTGCTACAACAACAACAACAAAGAGAAATATGTATTAGAGAATTCTCTTTAGCTGACAAGTGAATCAAAATTTTGCCAAAGACTCCTTGACTTTCGCTACTTGAAAATCGTTTAAGGCGCTATATACAGTTAGAATTAAAAAAAATCGGTTTTTCTTTGTTTTTTTTTTCTTAATGTACATATATTTAAGAATGCATACAGAAAATTTAATATCGTTCCGGTGAATATTTTTGAAGTTACACGCAAGTTTGAAAACAACCTAAAACCGAAATTTTGGTCAACATTTTTTTGTTAGAAATCGCCATTTTGTCAAAAAAATTTATTTTACTATTCTTTCGATTAATTATTATATGTTTCATTACTTCAACGAAATCTGTTTGATTCTTTGATTTCAGAGGATCCAGTTCAGTGATATAGTGCTCACCACAAAACGTCTTTTTTGAGAGCAGCTCCCGGAGAACAGCTGTAGCTCCCTTCCAAATAAATATTTTTACTAATACTTAGTCTTAAAATACAGTTAAAAGATAGCATAATATGAGTACACATTTTTAGATGAATAAATTTAAAAGTTTTCTGAAAAACAAAAAATCGGGAAAAATCTCTTTTTTTTTGGACTTCTAACTGTATGTAACCCCTTAAAAAAATAATCATACCTACCGTTGGTTGTTTCAAAGTTTTATATCGCCCAAACAAAAATTTAACACTTCAATGCGCAAGATTTTTTTATGGATATCCTAGTAAATTTCCCAAAAGTATGTGACACTTTTAACACTTCGCATACGCTTTTTGCTCGCCTTAGCACCACTTTTATGTGCAAACGTTGAGGTATAAAATTCTTCTTCCACTGTAACCATCACCAACTTTGTCGAAAGCTAAGCCACTTTCTTACTAATAATTTTTTTTTTTTTAATTTTCCACTTAAACAGATGTGTGACAATGGCCAACAAGCCGAAGAATTGTAACCAGCACTTAGCTTACCTTCGCAGTGCACACTAAAGTGTTGAAGGAGAAATGAAAGTGGAAAAATCGTTGAAAAAACAGCAAAGTAGCGCAAATAGTGCTCTTACCGGCCAGGAAGTAATAGCTGTTGTAGGCAGCAGAAGGGAAGTTGTTGACATTTTTCGGAAAGTCGTTCAGCTTTTTTTTGACATTTTCGATGCCGTTAAAATAAGTTTCATGCCGCTTGTACGTTAATGCTTCTCGACGCTTCTACAGTTTTCGGAAATTTTTGCTGGCGGCGCTCTGCTGGAGTACCGTCAGCTACGGAAATTGGGTTAGACATAAGAACTTTTTGTTGTGTCGACAGGCCTAAAATTTGAAGTGGCTACAAACATGGCAGCGAAAAAGCGTTTGAAATGTGTAAAGCACCACAAAGCGAAATGCGCTTTTTGTGCGAAAGCAAAACTTAAATTTTTAGTGAAAAAAGGTTTTGAAAAGTTGCGTAGGCAGTAAAAGTTATATTGAGTTAAGGCGTTTAAGTTTGTTTCGCCGTTTCGATAAATGCATTGTGCACGGCGACTAGTTTAAAATGCAGGTCAAGCGGAGGTATTCAAAACGTTTCGTGGAAATATGAATTAAGTACCAGAAAGTAGGACTAGAAGAAATAAATTTTGGTTCGTTGGTAGGGCCTAAGAGTAGAAAATAAGCATGGACGAGACTTGAAAATGCATCCATTGTGGTAGGTCAGGGAATGGCACAGAAGAGCTACACTGATTTTCTGAGCAGTGAATTTGCTACTTTCCAAAAAAGTTGCTTTGAGTGTCAAGGCAATTGCGTCTAAAGGAAATTATTCTTTGTTTTTCAAATAGTTGAAAATACTATAATTGCTCGTGCAGTGCCTATAGCAGATTGCATGCCCACAACGCTATTTTGTAGAAGCTAATGAGTTAAAATACTCCACAAAAATATGCTTCAGCAATCTAAACTAGCAGTATTTTCGTATAAAATCTCCTAATTAGGAAATTGTTGCTGGTTTTGCCTTAAGATATGCAACCCTTTCTGTTTTTTCCTTCAATTTTTTTTGCTATTTTAGTCTCTGTAACTTTTTACATTCCACGTAGGCAGATTTTGTCTGAGAAGACCCCTAGTGAAATTCTTCTACGCAGAATTTTCTTTAAAAGTTACATCATCTAACGACCTTATAAATGCGTTTTTTTTCGAAATTCTCCAAGAAAAGGTAAAAATTACCCTATTTTGGAGAAAATATTCAAGTCAAATATTGCACAAAAATATTGCTCGTTAAATTCTTCTTTCAAATCTGCTGCTCAAACTAAGTAATTCGCCCAGACAAGTATTTCAACAATTTTTAAATTTTTTCGAAACGCGCTCGGGTGCATAATTAAAAAAAAAATGATTAAAAAAAATTGTTGCCTGGGAATACAAAAAGCTCGTTGGCTTTTACATGTGACTCTAGTAACCTCATTCTAAATTGGTTTTATTCCCACCGCAGGCAATGACCCAAAAACAGTCGGTTCCCATGACAGTCGGTTCTTCATAACCAGAACGACCTGGACTTATATCTGACCGAGTACTGCTTTCTCCAAGCAGCTTTGTCCGTATATGTAGGGCGATTGTAAATGCTGCTACAACAGCAACAACCCAACAATAGTAGCAGATTGTTATCAAGACGTTTGGTCCAGAGAGCTGCTATTGGGAAGAAATTTAAATTTTGTTCTGATCCCAGAATAAAGTAGATTTTTATTATTCTTTATAAGCCAGCTTGTTATTTAATGCAACATAATCTGCAGGGTAGTCCACTACTCATCGAATCATCATATATTTCGGCTATAAAAAATTAAAAAAAAAAATTCTTGTTCTTATTTTTCTTTAATTTAATTTTTCCATAATTTTTCATAAACTTGTTTTTTTTTTTTTTTTGTTTGAAAGCGTAAACTCTGCCATTTAACATGTACTGCTCGTACAATTTCATTTAAAAGACTTTAATAGTCAATCCATTCAGTCAACACCTTTTTTCAGTTAATTTTTGTCAGTTTCGGCACTTAACTCAGCACTGACAACTTCGATTTCATGTTTTTTCCATTCTTCTCTATATGGAACTTTATTCTGTAATGTATTACCCATTTTGATCAATGACCTTTTGTCATCTTTCAGGCAGCATCATAATCCCAAGTTCATAAAACTTCTGGCTTTTATTACCAAAAAAACCGAATCAGGTACGATTTGACAACATCATCATTATTGAAATTTTTACCATTCAACGAGTTTTGTAAAGATCGAAACCAAAAGTAATCAGATGGTGCAAGGTCAGGACTATATGATGGATGTGGCAAAACATCCCAACCAAGCTCCAATAATTTTTGCCAAGTGGCCAAAGATGTGTGTGGTCTTGCATTGTCATGATGAAATAAAATACTTTTTCGATTTTCAATTCGGCCTGCTTTTCTTCAACTGCATTGTTTACTTTCGTTAGTTGTCCAACGTTCGGTTGGGTGGTAAGAGTTCAAAGTAGACAATTCCTTTGTAATCCCACCAAACTGATAACAAAACCTTCTTTTGATGAATATCAGCTTTTGATGTTGTTTTAGTTGGATCACCTGGCCTTCTCCACGATCATTTCCGCGATCTTTTCCGTTTGATATTGTTGTAAACAATCCATTTTTCATCGCCAGTTGTCAGTCGTTTTAAAAATTGATCATTTTCATTACGTTTCTTTAAGCAAATCGCAGCTGTTAATGCGTTTCTTTCAGTTCGTGAGGAGTTTTTGAACATAGCCAAGTTGTTTTAAGTGATTTTCAATGCATGTATGTGATGCATGAAGTTTCTCTGCAGTCTCACGTGTTGTGCATACTGTGACGATCCGAATCGAATATTGCTTTGATTACAGCGTCATCAACTTCAACTGGACGACCAGAGCGTTTTTCATCTTTGAGTGAAAAATCACCAGAACGAAATTTGGCAAACCAATTTTGACACTGGCGTTCTTTTAGGGCTTCGTCACCATAAACAGGAAATAACATTTTATGAGCTTGCGATGCAGTTTTCCCTTTGTAGAAATAAAAAGGCAAAATATGACGAAAATGTTCATTTTGGTTTTCCATTTTTCAACGAACGCCACACGAAAATTACGTTACCGATAAAAAAACTTTTTTTACTGATTGACAGCTGAATTACCAACTATCAAACAACAAAATGTGCTTTACATTTGTACTACGTCAGGAAACCTAAAAATTCAACTGAAGCCATCTATGAGTAAAATCCGCAATTACTTAGTTGCCAGGCCAATATATACCTATTTTGCTCAGATAAGTATTTTAGCAGTTTTTTTAATTTTTTGACATCAAATAAATGTATGCAAAAATTAATATCCCATACAAATTGAGTTAATTCACGTAATTTAAGTATCTAAAATCAAAAGCTATTTAAGTTCTCTAGAATAATTGAATATAAGCACACTTTTAAAAGCTCACTTCAAATAAGAATTTTTCCATTTCAACGGAAGCACTAAACAATTCTCGCATATATTCCTATGTAAATAAAAGCAATGGCATCCCGTCAAATAAACTGTCATAAAAAAGTGTAATTTTGCAAGAATTTCCATTTTCCTTTATATGGAAACTCAACTATTTAAGGCCAAATATTTAAGTAGCCTAATTTGATTACAGGCCTGCTGCTATTACGAAAGTTTGGAAAAGCTTTCTCAGTTTGTGTGTATTTTCCACACCTGATAAATAAAAAACCACGAAAATTATGTACCACGAAAACCACGCCACAAAAATCTGTGCATGCAATGTAAGTTTATGTATAGGGTGTTGTTTTAAGAGTGTGGGAACAGAAATACTGTTGGCATAAATATTTTTTTTATTATAACCTGGTAGATAATTTCTCGGCATTTATTTTTTGGACATGATATCCGGTATATATCCGCGCGGCTATGGGTTACTTTACTGGAATATTGCAATGAATCCGTTTCTAAGCGCCTCGTGCGGCAAGTTGCGCCGCCTTCTTGGAACCAAATGTCGTCGATGTTTAGCTGACTAATTTTTGGATACGAAAACTCAGTCAGTATGGCTAGAAAGCGCTCGCCATTCACAATAGCGGCAGCTGGTTCTTCATTTCGAAATAAATACAGGCCGATGATGCCGTCAGTGCTCTATGAATTTCGTGAACTGATTTAATATTCCACATTTCGGAAGCTTCATTCTGGCGTTAAACGATTCATGATGACTTGCCAAATCATACTGAACAGAAATGTGAATACAGTTTGAAATTCACATCTGTTTCATATCGATAGTTCTGATACAGCTATAAAAAAAACACCCAATTTATAATGCAATATGTACACACATACATCTGCCTACTAAGATCTGCACATATACATACATATATACATACACACCTACGCACTTATATATAACTATGTATGTCTATATGAAAGTCTTTGAAACTTAGCAGCAATGGCAATGTACTTACGTAATTTTATGTCTCTAACTTTTTAATTAGCTACACAAACAACAACAAATGCTACAACAAAAACATGACAGCAAACACAAATAAACATACGAACGGCATGAAGTGTACTGTCGCTGAGTGAATGAGTGAGTAAATTTAATTTAATTAAGACGCCAATAGACATTTGTGCATACTGTAGAGGCCCAGCAAGAAATGAGAAGGCGTGAAAGTAAAAAGGTTATTTGAAGCAAATTAGTCACTCAATAACCAATAAGGTATTTTTTTTGTTTAATTTTTTCAATATTTTTACAAGTAAAATATCTGCGTACTACAAAACAAGGAAAACTATTAGGTGCGCAACTAATTTCTCGCTGTTTTTCAATAGATGCCGCCAGCAGTGAGTGCTAGTCGATTCTAACATAACCTAAACGTCATAAACCAAGCTTAGACATGTGGTAAACAAACTGCTTCGACACATTAGGGATTTTGTTTTGGTATCAAATACTTTTGGTTTTATGAAAATGTCTGATTTTGTGCCGAATAATCGTCATTTGCGGGAAGTATTGATTTTCCTCTTTCAATTAAAGAAAAAGAACAAAAAAACGGCGGCTTAACACGTTCCCTGTCCCAATACAAAAATGCAAAATTGACCGACAAGTCCAACAGAGTTTTTTGAATAATTTGTTTTTTTGTAGTCATAGGATAGCTTTAGTAATTAAAAAACAAAAAACGGATGTAGGGTATTTCTACCTGAAACACATATGGTCCATGAGCGTAGAGGGACATTTTTGCTTCTACACGTTCATTAAACACATGTGGTTCATATACCCCCTGACGCACATATGGCTCAGGAACATATCAGTGCTTATCAGGCGTACGTTTACTGAACCATATGTGGCTCAGCGGACAGGGAACGTGTTAAGCGCATCGAGAGCTACAAACAGGTTATGGAGATGCTGCTTTAAGTGAAACAACGTGCCGAGATTGGTTCCGTCGCTTCAAAGACGGTGATTTTAATGTTGACGACCGTACGCGTGAAGGAAGGCCAAAAACCTTCGAAGATGCTGAATTCGCTGAATAGGAGGCATTGCTCAATGAGGATCCGTGTCAAACGCAAGAAGAGCTTGCTTCAGAATTACGAGTTACTCGCCAATCCATTTCCAGGCGATTGCATGCTTTGAGCGTCGTTTTTTCGCCTGTGAACAACTGCTCCAGCGGCAAAACAGGAATGGTTTTCTTCATCGCACCGTGACGGGTGATGAAAAATGGATTCATTACAGCAATCCAAAGAAAAAAGTCATCGGGACTGCCCGGTTATGCTTCTAAGTCGTCGCCTCGGCCGAATTTTCACGCTGCGAAGGTTATGCTATCTATTTGGTGGGACCAATTTGGTGTTATTTATTATGAACTATTAAAACCAAGTGAAGCCATCACTGGGGATCGGTATCGACTTCAATTGATGCGATTGAACCGAGCACTGCGCGAAAAGCGGCCGCAATACGCGGAGAGGCAGGAAAAAGTGATTCTACAGCATGACAACGCTCGGCCTCACGTTGCCAAACCCGTTAAAATCTACCTGAAAACACTGAAATGAGAATGCGATTATCACCTGCTCCGATCGATGCACGTGGTCTAGGTGACCAGCAGTTCCATTCATATCTTTTGCGAATCTAAGTAATCTCTGAAGCCATAGCCCCGAGAGACATTCTAACCTCTCATATTGTCGAGCTCCTAAGCATTTCTAGCTAATGCAGGGCAAGAACATAGAAGGTGTTCTAAAGCTTCCCTCTCTTCCAGTTCATTGCAAAACCTAAAGTTAACATTGTTTGTAAATTGGACCTTGTAAGCAAGTGCCGCTGGCAAATTGTGGCCTGTCTGGTATGATCTGGAGTATTTGTTTACACATTATTTTCGCGGTTTTGCAAGTGGCTAGATTGTTCCACCTCCTGTCTATCAGCCTTTTCATGTCCGTAATGATGTCATTGGGATCGTCGTTAAGAGTGGTAATATGTCATTTTCTTCTTCAAATGACATGTAAACTACTCGTTTGGCAATCTCATCTACAATTTTATTTCCTGCAATGCCCTTACGTCCGGGTACCCAATAGATATACAGCCGTCTGTCTGCGGCCAATCTCCCTATGGTCTCCCTGCTTTTGAGAACATTTTCGAGATTAAATTTCATATGAGTTTATTGCAGCTTGACCGGCTGTCTGATGCCGAGCTCTGCACAACAGATCCCTGCACCTATTCCGTCCAACATTTTCGAACCATCAGTAAACAGTAAACAGTAAACGTATTGGGCCTAGGTTTCATTCCTCTTTTCCACCTGCATTTTAATTGCATTTAGGAGTCATATAATCTGTGTTGGCCCTATAACTCATGCCTATTGAGTTGTGCCCGAATATTTTACAGTTATCTGAATAGCACCAGTACATTATAGAAGGAGGTAGACCCCATGTAGCTCTCAGCATCCTTTTACATGCATATAGTGCGTTACTGGCCTTTTCCTTCCTCTCTAATATTTTGTACTTCCACGACAGTTAGATATCCAATGGCATTCAAAGCTCATTGCAAGATATTGTACAAGTAAATCAAATGGGTGACAATGAGTCTCCCGAGCCGCCTTGAAAAACAAAATCTTTTGAGGTGTACAGCACAACTCGGAACAGAATTATCTGAAACAAAAAACTAAAAATGCATTTATTTAAGCAGCCTTTAGAGGTATTCCTAGCGTTCGAATATTTGTGACTGAAAGATGAATAATTATTAAAAAAAGGATCCCAGAATATGTCTTGAATTGTGTGAGGAAGGCCTTTAAATTGAATTATTTCATGGCTTACACGGACTTCAAAACTAATAAGACCTCGAGCAACGCACGCTTAAATACTCAAAACTTCGTTAATTTTGATCCGATTGACTTCAAATTTTGATACAATATTCCTGAGATATTTGGTATTTGAAATGTAAGCAATAAAAAAATTCAAAAAAATCCTAGATATCTTACCCGCTTATCCCTGCCGAAGTCAGCATCTGCCTACTGGGGCAGTCTTCGATACATCTTACAAGATGATATGAGGATAAAAGGCTGGTAACTGATTTCTTTTGTGTGTTATATAAGACAACCAGTCACTTGATTTTGGTAAGAAAAATACTTTCCCGGTATGGAGGAAAAAACGGAGACTACAGCCACAGGTCGCTCCCTGGATTACAACGTAGTGGTTCTGTAAAATTTTAACATATGGACGCCTGATTTGGTTGGGAGCTCTTCGGAAGGGCTATAGTATCACTAAACTGGGGAGGGTGGCAGGAGGCAATTTCAACAGCATTTTCAAACAGTTAACACCGCATTTCTCTGAACTTCGTCCAGATCTCTCTATCAGCAAACTTGATTTTGAGGGTCGTGCCAAATAGGCAGAATTGGAGCGTGGCGAAAATCTATATCGATGCTGGCACCTCTATCTTCACTGATGGTTCCAAGATGGAATCGGGAGTCGAAGGTTTTCTCTAAATCACCCAATTCATCTGATTTCTTTAAATTGCCGAATACAGCAGAAGTCTTTGCGATCCTAGAGTCATGTAAAAGTCTTAGAGAACGTGGGTGCGAAGGAGATGTTAACATTTGCTTCAATAATCAAATCAATAGACAACACGGTGCAGATCCAAACTGGCCAATTCCTGCAAGGAAGAGATCAAATATCTTGTCGCCTCAGGTAACATTTCTCTGATCTGGGTTCTAAGACAGCAAGAAGGAAATTGAATTGCTGATGAGCTTAAAAAGAAGGGGTTAACTGAATGGGGCTCAATTGTATCCTACCAAGACATCGGTACCCCCTGATAATTATGGGGACTTGCACAACTTATTTCTCAGAAAACCGCAGAGCAGATGTAGCTCTATTTATTGGTGGGCTATTTCGGAAACCTTTTGGCTTCCGTGCAATTGACGCAGGACGCAGAAAGTTCTGGGGACTCCTCACCATTCAATTTTCAAGCTCGTATCTGTGTTTGCGGAAAAGCTCAGCTCATTCTCTGTAAATATCTGGGCTTGGCAGCTAAGCGATTAAGGCCACTAGATACTCCTCTCTTCGACAGCCACGGGCATCGCTCCAACTTAAATCCCATTAGCCTTCTCCATTACACAAAACAGCTCTAGTTGACTGTAGATATCTGACCGTTAAAGTTGAGACCTTCAATGGCGCTTTAGTGAGACTTAGGGAGTGTCATACTGATACTTCGAGCACTTCACCTACCTACTTACCTATGGAGGCGTCCTTAGAGATGTAATTTTTTTTTTAATTTTTTTTTTTTTGTTTTGCTGGTCGCAGGATCTAGAAGTAGAAAACCGAAATTGTTATAGGATGCCTGAGATTCAAGGCACTGAAGTTAAGATATGCAAGCCACTCTTGGTATTTGGTAATCCACGATTGCTTATAAACTCCTTAAAAATTGATCAGAAAAGCTATGGGGCAACTAATTTCGTTGCCCAAGCAAGGCTACAGAAAAAATATGTAATTGTGAAGAAAAATGTATTCATAAAATTTTCCTATAGATCCCTCAAAGACAGGAGATAAAAAAATCATCGGAATCAAGCTAAGTATCTCAACAAAAACAATAATTTCTCCACAACAACAAACGCCTAGCAGCCAGACAGTAAATAACGATGTGCCAAACTTTTTAATACCACAACTAAATCTCTTTTCAGTTTGTTTAACAATTTTTTTTGTGTTTTGCTGTCTTTTTCGTTGCCGGTAATTCAATTGTTTATGATGTACGATTTTATTATTGTTGTTGCCCACGTATTTTTAAGCTGCTTGTCCGCAAAGTTTTTCTCTACTAGCTACAACAATAGCAATTTTAATTAAATTTACCGAATTATATGCAAGCAAAGAGTGAAAAGAAATCACAACATAGCAACAGCCCAACAACAAAGATGATTTCAATACAGTTGGAGTTCGAAAGTTGCCGGAAAAAAGCTGTCAATTTTTTCTGAACAAAAAAGCCACTCGAAAAGCGTAATGCAGCATGGAAACTCACAAAAGTGCAGGGTTGATGTGATCGAAAAAGAAAAACAACAAAAGGCAACAACAAGAAATATCAGCGTAGCTCATGACGGGTACGCACTCGGCTGGCAACTCCGGGTAATGAAATTGCGTGTAGATGACGGCGTGCAGCTCTGTATGGAGAGAGGGAGGGAAAAGCGCGAAATGCGGGTGTGACAGACACGCACTTAGAGCCACGAAACTTTAGAGTTACCTGGAATACCTTTCTCGCGTAATTTACTTGCAGCTGCGCCTTGAAGTAGGCACGCTTTTTTATGTTTTTATTTAATATTTTACAAGCTACTTTGAAAACAAAGTTTTACTGGACTTATAGAAATAATTTCGGGGAGAAAAAATTTACAAATTTTATGCCAAAATGGCAATGTGGCTCAATCGAAAATAATCACAAAATATTCGGTTGTGGACAAACTTACGAAAACATATATTTTTTTTTCTCTATTTAAAATTCCAATTAATGGCCTAGTAGATTGTTGTTGTTGTAGCAGCAATACTAAACCCTGTCAATGCAATATAAATCATCGGTCGACTTCGTCTAGCTCATCTAGCGGTGGGCCGAGGAAACTTGCTGTTTCGACAGTTTGAGTGCAGACGGAGAGTGATGTTAGATGAGTGGGTTTGATGAAGCATGTGAAAAAGTGGTTGGTATCGTACGGGGTGCCTTCACATGCTAGACATGTGTTTGGTATGTCGGTGTCAATTCTGAATGGCTAGGAGTTTGACCTGCTATAATATCCTGAACGCAATTGTGCCACGGTTACGCGGGTCTCTCGGGGTAGCTAGAGCTCTTCAGCTGCTGTGAGTGGTGGTTGTACTCCGACTACGGCATTCGGGGGCCAGAAGCTTTAGAAGGTGGGAAGTGTATTCCGATGAATGTCATTTTTTGTCTGTCTAAACACTGTCCGGTCCAGTAGTTGTCGCTTCGTTTTGTCCTGGGTCTCGTCGGCGCAGTTGACGTGTCTGTGAGGCGGCTCTAGTTCAAGCAGGTGTCTGCATGGGTGAGACTTGCGCTAGCTCCTTAGCAGAAACCGTTTGCTGAGTAGTTTGTTGTGCTCCTTTACTGAAAGCATCTGTGCCTCGTTATGTAGGTGTTGTAGAGTAACATCAAGAGGCATCCCGTCGCTGTCCGAATGGCAGTGTTTTGGTAAGTCTGAAGCTTTGTGCACTGCATGTCACTAGTTGCAGGCGACCAGACAGGCGTAGCGTAGTTTAGAACTGACCGGCCAAATGCCTTAAATGTCGACCGCAATATTTCTTTGTCTTTGTACTGTTGGCTAACGATTTGAAGTCCTCTTTGAGTTTTGGAATTTAGTGGCAATTGCGGTCTAGTATGTAGATCTTCTTGATCCCATTAATATTCCACTTGGATTGAATTTTGACTAACTACCATTCTAACTATCCAAATTCTACTAGGAAAAGATAGGGTTTATTTAATAGACCATTTATACGAGAATTTGAGTCATCGATTGGCCACCAGGAGCCACCACCCGCCACAGGTAATGGTTTAGACCGCTATACCCGCATGTGGACGCTCTCCAATCGTTTTCATCGAGACTGGCGTCAAGGTAAATGCGAAATATTATCGGGAAATTATTCTGGAGGTTGCTTTGAAGCCGTGGGCAGACAAACATTTCGACGGCAGACCATGAGCGTTTCAACAGGACTCTGTACCATCTCACAAAGCTCGAGTGAACCAAGAATGACTAAAAAGCAACATTCCGAACTTCATAACGTCCACACAATGACTCTCAAATTCACCAGACGCGTATCCGATGGATTGCTTTCTTTGGGCCATTTTGGAGAGCAAAGTCCGAGCTAAAAGATTTGCCAGTCTCGAGACGCTGAAAAAAGCCATAGTCCGCGGGAGCTCGAAATTGATTTTAATGCTTCTAGTGGAATTTTTGTTCAAATAATTTTATTTGGAATCCGCATCTGGTAGGAAAGATGTCCCACAAAATCGTGCCATGCAAGTTGGCCCACCCTAATGTGCATACACAGAAAATCTATATAGAGTGCCAAACAAATGGCACACTCATTAACTTGGAACAAACTCATTAACTTGTGTTCTCTAAATATGTCAGCCAAGTAGACTTCGCACTTCAACGAATGGAAAAAAGGTTCTCAATTCTCCAAAAAGTACATAGCAACTTTAGCTAAGAATTTTCAAGACTCAAAGTGATCTGGATATTGGCTTGCCCATTGATTACTAAGAATTCATTTGACCTCTGATTTAAGATCTTAAATTTTTACTTCTTTTTTTAGCAGTGCTTTGGTTGCCGCAATTTCAGCTGGAAGTCGATCCGCATCACTTGAAAGAAGCTTTTCCGTTAGTGAATAGATTTTACTTAGCAACTATTTCTTATTTATTTTCTGTTGCTTTCTGATAATTTCTTGGTTTTTGCATGTCTTTGTATTCAACTCTTTTAACTGTTAATTGCTTAACATTCTTGCCTATCTCCTTTCAGCGTTGGCGCTTAACAAATAGCACAAGTTGAATTACTTCATTAAAAAAAGCAAAAAAAAGGAGAAAGCCTTTTTTGTTTTACGTTTGCTTCGTTTACTTATGCAGTTGCTTTTAAATGAAAAATTTTATATATTTTATTTTTTTTTCTCATTATTCATTAAAATAAAATTTTCGTTTAAAAGAAATCGCTGCAACTGGATAGTATTTGTATGCAACATGAACTTCAAAAAGTTTTCGTGTTTCCACTTTTGTATGCAATTGTAAGTTTTCCTTTATTTTACATTTCCTTTTAGTTTGGTTTCTGCGCTGGTTTGCTGCTTGTTGCTCTTAATTGTTTTTGTGGCGTCTTTGGTGCGCTCACAGAGCACATAGTGCAAAGAAAAATCTTAGAAAGTGTAATTAGTGCCGAATTTGTAAGGAGACAGCTGCTGGCGACTGCCGATTTTGTGTGGATGTGTGAGTGCTAATGAATGAAAAATGCTAGAAGTGAGAGCAAAGCTCGTGTGCCAGCTAAAATTGAAAGTTTGTGAAAGGGCATTAATGGAATTTATTTTATTTTGTTTAACTTTTTCCACGAACGAACAGATGTATGAAATAATTTTTGGAAACCAAATATGGTCAACTCAGTTTGCAACTACGAATAATTGATGCTTTCAATTTGAGATTCATATTTCAGATTGAAATTTTGGGCAGTTCCTTAAGAAAGCTTTGACTTGAAAGCACTAAATTCTTCTGAAAGCAAATTCTCGTACTGAGTTGAATTTTTGAATTACTTGAAGTTGAAATTGCCCACTCATTTAATAAAGCTTTGTGTCGAAAATACTAAATATCCTTGACAGTTCCTCAAGAAAGCTTTGTTTGAAAGCTTTTAAAGTCTTCTGAAAGCAAACTCTCGTACTGAGTTGAATTTTTGAATTACTTGGAGTTGAAATTGTCCACTCATTTAATAAAGCTTTGTGTCGAAAATACTAAATATCCTTGACAGTTCCTCAAGAAAGCTTTATTTTGAAAGCTTTTAAAGTCTTCTGAAAGCAAATTCTCGTACTGAGTTGAATTTTTGAGTAACTTGGAGTTGAAATTGTCCACTCATTTAATAAAGCTTTGTGTCGAAAATACTAAATATCCTTGACAGTTCCTCAAGAAAGCTTTGTTTTGAAAGCTCTTAAAGACTTCTGAAAGCAAATTCGCATACTGAGTTGAATTTTTGAATTACTTGAGTTGAAATTTTACTTCGTTTTTATTGCAGCTTTGTGGTGAATGCGCTAATATTTTTGAAAAAAAGGTCTAATATTAATTTTTTGTAATTTGAATTTTATACCGCAAACGATTCAAAATAATGAGGAATCAAGCCCGAAAATTCAAATAAAATGCCAAAAAAAACGATTTATAACTTTGAAAGTTTTTATTCGCAAATCTTTCTAATGCTACAGCTTTGCATATTTTTAATGTTTCACTAAAAAATTTACAATTCAGCCAAACAAATCAAATATTTGTTTCACTAATTGTTATAATTTAATGTTGTTGGGAACCAATTTTTTTTGCAAGATTTCCAAAAGAGAAAATTAAAATATCTTACGAAATAAAAGCTTTTTACAGAAAAAGCTTATCTAGAACTTTCAACTAAGCTTAACAAGCTTTTTTATAAATTTTCTTTTTTAATTTTATAAAATTTACATATAATATTCCGATACAAGTTTTCGATCTATAAAATATTAACTTTTCGAACACTTTTCGAAATTGAACCTCAAAAAGCTCTAAAACATAGAAAAAAAATTATGATATAAAACTTCAAAAAGCTCTAAAGCATGGAAAAAAATAAATTATGACATAAAAACCTCTAAAGCATAAAAAACTTACCTTATAACATAAATTTTTCTCTAAACGGTGATTCTTCCAAAATATTTGGTCAAACTGTTTTCGAGAGCTTTTAATAACAGCAAAAACTGCAAACCTTTCATTTATAAGATTTTTCATGAACTTAGGGATATGAACACAGAGAGCCCTAAATGATAAAAAGCCGTGGAAGATTCGGTAATCCGTTAAATATAGATTTAAAATATATTAAAAGGCGTGTAAGTTCTCAAAGCTCTTTCTCAAACTCTTTTAACAAATTTATTTGAAATTTTGAAGTTTTCTTTACCAAAAATTTTTAAAGTTTAAAATTTTAAAATTATCAAGCGTAAAGTTCTGAAGACGTACCAAAATGCTTTGAGTAAAAGTTTTACGAAAATTTTTCCATCGAAATTTTTTATCAAAAAATATGTATGTTGCTTCTAAAGAAGAGAGCTTTCAAAATTAAATTTCAATTAACACTACTTTGAAAAAACCAACCAATCGTAAACAATAAAAAATCTGAAGTGCATTTAAAAGAGAGAAATTTTCTTTTATCAAGAACCGCTGAAAAAGCTCTTACAAACATAAAAACACTCTTTTATTAACACTCCTGCAAAAAGATCATTTAAGAATTTTGAATTTATATAAAGCTCAAAAGGTCACATAAAAAGCTCAAAAGCTTATGAAAAGCTCATCAAAGAGGAGCTTTGAAAGCCTTCTTAAAAACGTCGCCTTTGATTATCACGTTAGGGGTTTTTTTTGAGAATCAAAGAAGATCTATACATTTAACACAAAAGATTTAGTGTGATTTAAGATTTATTCAAAATTAAAATCATACTACAAATATCTTAGGTATATATCTGTTCATATAATAAGTGTGTATTTCATATCCATGTTCGTAGTATCTTCGGATATTCCATAATTCTCATTTTTAACAAAACATAAATCGTAAACTAACTTGATTTTAGTATTTCATTCACCCTTAACTCACTCGCGCCTCCGCTTAGTAAACATGAAATAATATCGCCCTATAAGTTTTCACATGCATTCAATTCAACTTCCTGGACTCTACCGTAAAAAGAGCCATCAATTGCTTTATCGCTTATTGCCTTCCTGTATTTGCTGGCCCGCGTAATGTCTTCGCTGTTTACACACACTTCTCATTTTACATTTGATGCCCTCGTAAAAATATCAACTTGACAGCATCGGCGT